>JAJOOO010021241.1:0-28909 GCA_029582685.1 Solanum piurae
AGTATATGTGAGCCACTTTTATAACGAATGATATATTAGCTCTAACTCGCAAAGTGAAGGAGTATATCATGCTCGTTTCCCTTTTCATTGAAATCACATATGTAGTTCTGAAAATTAAGTGTAACCACCTGTTTCCATCGTTATAGAAAAATCAATGGGCAAATAATTGGGGCAGTCAAAACTTTTTGTAGTAACTTGGGATTTCCTAGCCTAGCCCAGATTTGGACGAAATCAGAGTCATGCGAGGTCTAGAAAAATTTGGTAATGAATGACATATTAAATAATGGATTCGATTACATGAGTAGATAGCTAAGACGTTAAGGAACCTATATGACTTTACTGAATCGAATTTGGGCGAGTGAAACTCCCGAAACTGAACTTAGCGTGAAAGAGTGGCTTTTGAATATCATGAGTTGGAGGTGTGTAGTGAAAAGGGGGTTTGAAACTCTAATTCCGACTCTCTATTTCCGTGCAAGCCACCAGGATGGGTTGGGTCCCGCTACGGCGGATCAGCCACGAATTAAGTCAAAATTAAACCCCAAAAACGTTATTTTCTGCAAGTTTTGTTCTTGAGAGCTAAGCGACGACCCCAGACAATTGCTTGACAGTTTTCCACAAAATTTGGTGCTAAAGGTTAGGATTTTACTCCCCTAATACATTTTTCGATCCGTAGAACTTAGATTCTTGGTTATTTATTATTGGGGGAGGGTTTTTGAACTGAATTGGATGGTGGGAAAAAGCCCTAGCTACACCTTAGGATCATGGGTTTGGTCTTGGGTTATTGGGTTTGTTATAATTCAGATATTTAGACCTTTGATTGTTGATCCTTGTATATATTAATTGTTTGTAGACCCAGAACAAGCGGAAAAAATCCATAAAGGAAAGATTCAAGTGCCTTAGGGGATTCAAGCTTGGTTTCGAGGTAAATGATGATTTGATTTCTTGTTTGCGTAATATGTGTTGGTAATTGCTTCATTGTAATGCATGTATGTATGTGAATGAAACATTATTGATCGAACCTAATGAGATGAGTTTGAATGAATAAATGTATGCCATGATTTAACACTTGATTGTATGATTATGAGAATGTACATATGAGTGTGATTGTGATTGTGGTTGTGTTGAATGAATCGGGTGTTACGTTCCGGCACGCTAACTTGGATCGGATGCCACGTTCCGGTGCATATATGGGATTGGGTGTCACGTCCAGCACACTAATTGGGATCAGGTACCCCATTCCGGTACACTAACAATTTGGTATGGGTTCCATGAGAGGACCTTATTGAATTGTCATATTTACTTGTTATTGAGAATGTGGATTTGTACAGTGCTCTTGAAATGATAATTGTGTTTATATTCCGTGCATGTCATGTTTACCTTGTTGTGATTCTGATATATGTTGTGCTTACTGGGATAGCCGTGTGATCCTACCAGTACACTGTGGTTGTGTACTGATACTACACTTGGTTTTTCTTTGTTGAATACAGGGCATCTTCAGGCGGCTATTGACAGAACTCATATAGGAGATCAGTATTCAAGACCGAATTCAAGGGTGAGCCAGTTCTTCCAAGCCATGAGTTCTCCTTTTGCTCAGTCCATTTTATTCGGACTTAGATTAGTACTTTAGATATTCAGTTGTTTTAGCTTTCGGGGTTGTACCCCTTTTTCTTTAGACTTGTGGATTGTTAGAGTTTTGGTACATTGACTTTCATGTTATAGGGGTTGTTTTCCGCAATGTTTTGATAGTCGTTGTTTAATTCCCGGAGTTTATGGGAACTCTTTATTTTGTTTTTGCATTTTAACCTGCTTCCGTATATTTAAATGCATAGTTTTTGGTTAAGTTGCTTAGTTTGGGTTGTAGTAACGGTTCTCCCATCGGAGGGTTAGTGTGGGTGCTAATCACGACGATATGGGTCGTGACACTAAGATACCAAATTCAACAATTATTTCACATTCTGATTAAATGGAGCAGCACCATATAAAGTAGTTAAAAATTACAGAAAATTTTGCATATATTATGTAGCTATTACACATCTATGCATTCTAGTTACCAGAGGACTCATTGGACAGATGCATCACTCAAACCGAGTACTACGGAGAATGAAGATTCACAAGTCCGTGACTTTTGAGTTAAAAATCAAAGTTGAGTAATTTTCTAAGAAAAAAGTCCATAATTAAGTGACCATGATGGACGATAGTCGATATTCTAGGAATCGATCCTGGTGAAAAAAACGAGAATAATGAGTTGATTTTCGACAAGAACAGTAACATGTTGAAGAATGTGTATTAATATTATTAAGATAGGAAAACAATCTAGTGCACACAACACTAGAAAACGGGATAGTACAGATCAGTAATTAATCAAGAACTAAAAAATGAATGTCTATGTTCAATAACTCAATTCCCTTTCACTTCTTTCCTTTAGCTTCTTTTGCTGAAGGGTCCTGGAAAGGCATGAATGTCTTCCCACCCATGTATGGCTGTAGAACTTCAGGAATCTCAACGCCGTCCTCCCTCTGGTAGTTCTCAAGTATACAACACATTGTCCTTTGTGTCGCTGTAAGGGTTGAGTTCAATAAATGCACGTACTGCTTCGTTTGCTCATTAACCTAAGGAAAAACATTTATGTTAAGAGTAGTTCAGATGCTAAATATCGTAAACATTTGAAACCGAAGCTGAATTGCAATGAATGAAGGGGCAGGTCAAAATACCTTCTGTCCAAACCGAATTTCCAATTTTCTCGACTGGTAATCTGTGCAGTTTGAGCAGGACACAAGCTCTCTATAAGTTGATGATGCAGGGTACCATCCTTCTAAATCATACTTCTTTGCTGCTGCGTTATTCAGTGCGCCAGAAACAATAGCCACAATTTGGTAAGGAAGGTTTAGCTGTGAAAATGAAAAGAGCTATGTCAAGTCAAGTTTGAGACTAGACCAAAGCACTAGGGGTGACAAAAGGTGAATTCTTACTTCTTGTTAGTCAAGTTGTGCACAAGTAGGTCTGTACTTGAAAAAATACTATACCGAACAACAATTATGGTACTCTAGGACTTGAATATTCCGAAGGACTTCATTATACAGTTGACAGATCAATTTGCAACTCAATTATTCATTACCACTATATCTTTAAGCAAAAAATTGCAGAGTTTAACAGAATGAGTCACTTAAGCAAACAATTTTGATGTCAAAGTAGCTAAATTAGGAATACAATTTTATTGAACAATTAAAACATATATATCAGAAACAGATGGGCTAAATGTGATAACGTGATCGGGCTAAGCTTATTTAAGCAGGTTCAAGGCTTCAAAGATTCTTCTAACAGAGCGCAATATCCCAGAAAATGGACAAGAAAATTAGACGTACCTGCTGAAAGAATTCCTCTGAATTTTTAATCATCTCCTCATGCATATCCCAGGAGTCATTGCCATTTGGACTGGTCAAACAAAACTGTTCCACTTTCTCAAACTGGTGGACTCTGAAAATTCCAAGCGTGTCGCGGCCATGTGAACCAGCTTCCTTGCGGAAGCATGTAGAATATCCAGCATACCTGGTGGATGGCATAGATTAGTCCATAAAAGCCAACGGGCAATAGAGGACAAACTGTTGGATGTGAAAGACATCTATTGTTCAGAGCAAATAAAACATCATCGCGATAGGCAAAAGATATGTGAAAACTGCATAATTCAATAGATGCTTTTTATGAATGTCAACTAAGTATTGTAAGTAAATTGCTCCTGATTTTTCAATCATATGATAACTCGAGCCCCATTCTTTGATAGATGATCACTATGCGTCAAATTCAATTCGTTAAGGTGGAGAACTGAACCAAGAAACAATACCTTAACGGAAGCTGTGAAGGATGAATCCAGTCATCCAAATGATAAGCACACAGAGGTTGTTCAGCAGTGGCAATCAGATATTTATCATCTCCTTCACCAGTGACCTATCAGAACATAAGATAAAGAGTTACTGTACGAATGAAGAGTATATTGGAGATTTTTCACTATGACAGAACTGAAGTGATCCTCCAAATAAACTAACATTGTTTTCAAAGGCCTTCTAAGGCAGTTACGCCAAAGCATGAACTGCACTATGAGTGTCTATTGAGTCCATGTACCTAAACATACCGAGAGAGAGATATATATACCTTGTAAAGTTCTTCGTCAAACTGAGCTAATTGAGCACACTTTGCCATAATATCTTTCCTCATGAAGAACGGAGTTTGCAATGGAGTATATCCTCTCTTTTCCAAGAAATCAAGAGAAAAATTAATCAACGCTTGATTAAGACGTACACCAGCCCCTTTCAGATAGTAACCTCTTCCTCCAGCAACATTTGCACCTATATGTTTCAGATATCTTTGCATTAATCTTGCAAGTCATTATACCAATGACAAAACAATATAATATGAAACGTTTAATTTTCACTTCTCAAAATAAAATGCTGAAGCGTAATCCATAAGACAAGTGCATATGCAAGATGCATAATCCCATAAACTCAATATATAGCCCTTACCCTTTGCTATGTCAGCAATTCCAAGATCTTTAACGAGATCAACATGATTTTGCAGACCCTTCTCAGTCCGCTTCTCTCCCCATGACCGGACTATAACATTATTTGCCTACAAAACAATCATTGTTAAAACAGAAAATTCTATTAAAAGCTCGCGTATTTCACTAAAAAAACCAACAAATCCACACACCTCATCATTACTAATTGGCACCGAATCATGCACAAGGTTACCAATGATTTCCATCTTTGAATACAAAGCGGCTCGAACCTCTTGTACCTCTGTCTCTTTCTGTTCAATTTGTTGCTTGTTGTTTGCAGTGTCCTTGATATTTTGACTTGCATCCTCACCAGACTACATCAAAAGGAAACGAACATGATTCAGTTAGAAAAGGACCATGACATATAAACATTAGAGAGACGTACATAATACATATTATAATGCTACAATCTAATCATCTTCTGAAAAACATGAGTTAAATGCTCTGATCACTCAACTAATAGTTCTTATCTCAGAAAGTCAAGTTTCTTTATTGAATAATAGGACAGATGAAAAATTGAACTACTGAATAGAACACTCACATTTTTGAGCCTGGCAACTTCTCTGCTGATCTTTTTGAAATCTTTCCGCAAGTTATCAAGCTCAAACTGCCCTGAAATATACACCAATATTCATCAAAATCATCCCTTTGATTTTCTCCACCAAATATTTGAACAATAACTTATTACCATCAGTCTTTTTATACTCAATTTTTTCATCAAATCATCATCCAATTTGCTAATATTGTTATTAATCTTTAGTAATTCGGCATTTCGAGAGAGAAAAAAAAAAGTAACTTTGACAAATATTTTAAATTATTAATTTTTGTGACTTCATTAAATATGTAAAATACTTTTCAAAAATCTTAAAAATTGTATATCCGAATGCATACTTTAACCAAATTCGAAATCCGAATAAAATCATATAAATTGGAAGGAGGGAGCATATAGTTTCTTGGGTAATATTTATCAAACCAACTTGTCTTGCCCCATTAAGAATCTGCCATGCCCCGTTAAGAGCACTACCCGGCCCGTTCCAGAATAACACATTGCATAGAGATAAACAAACTATTTAACGCCAAATTTACACACAAAGCCCAAACATGAACTCTTTCGACAGAAAATTATATTATTTATATGTAACTCAAATAAAAAAAGGGAAAGATGAATTACTTTGACGCCATTCTTTATCGAGTTGAATGACTTGATCCACGAGAGTGACATCGCCAAAACGACGACGTTGGGATTCACGTATAATTTCTGGATTTTTTCTGAAGAGATTTATGTCCAACATTTTGAGAGAATTTTCGTGGTCTTCAAATATAATATGACCTCTTTTAAAAAATAATAATTTATATAGAGAAATAACATTAAGTTAATCCTAATTTAAAAAGGGCAATAATATTCCTTACCTAATAGGATTAGAATTCTTATAAGTTATAACATTATAAATTACCGTATTTATATTTATTCCCTTTCATGTCTCAAGTTGAAACACCACAATCTCAAATTCTTATTGAAAAACGCCTTTTCAATATTATTTTTGTTATTTTAATTTTACATAAAAAATTTTTTAGTAAAATTCCTTCATTTTTAATCAAATATTTTTGAGTTCGTTCAAATTGAGTGATAACTTTAATGTGGACTCTGAACACCACCTAAAAAAAACCAAAATCGAAAAGAAAAACGTAACGTAATGGGACCTATTTTTGCCACCTCAATGAAAAGATCCAACGTGGCAAGGATAGCTTGTTTCAGTCTATTGCTTTTCCTTTTTTTTAAATCAATCTATCTTTTAATTCGATAATTCAATATTTATCTCTCGATTATAACACCGTTCAAACTTTAATTTGGGTAATTGAATGTTTTTTTTAAAAAAAAAAAAGTTCTAGTGTTCTCTTAAGGAGTTAGACGTTGAAACAAACAATAATTCGTTGACGTATTTACTTCAGTAAGAGTACTTTTTTTTTTAAAAAAAAGTAAAAGAAGAATTATTTTTTTAATTTTCTTTGTTCCACTTTAATTTAATTAATATAGATTTTTTTTTAAAAATTGTGCAGCCCAGTTTAGTTACACCCTTTAGTTATAACTTTATTACTTAAATGTGATATTTGAGTAAATTTTATAATTACTTTGAGTAAAAAATTGACGGTCATCATCGAAAGAAAATACTTCAATCATGAACATCCCAATGATCCTGTTCATATTAGGTTTTCGGGGGAAAAAAGAGACGATTTATTACCACACAAATATATTTAACTTATTTTAAACCACAAATTTAAAATCATTTAACTAACATCACTTATAAAAAAAATATTATGAACAAATATTGAACTGTGCACAACACAGTTTTTTCCTCACTAGTTTGTAAGAAGCCACACTTCTAACAAGTTAACAATTTATATCATTCTTCTGCACACAATTGGTTAAATGTGTTAAAATATTAGTTACTATCTTTAGAGAATTACCAATTAATTCTTATAAAAATATTTCTCTAATTATAGTATTAAATGATCTAATTATATAAATAGTTTTTACACATCTTAATGTAAAAAATTTGAACTTCTTGTTATTTACTTAAACCTTTCAAGTTTCAACTCTTGGGGGCCAAGCTTGTCCACGAGAAAAGAAAGACTATCCTTCTCGTCCGGTGTTACAATAACAAAAACAACTTTTAATGACAATAAATAGACACATTAATAAAGAGTGTTAAAGTCTTTACCGACGTTAGTTACATGTCATTAGATCCAATGACTTTAGGGACATATATAAAGAGTGCTAATTACTGCTAAAAATACATATTTAGCAGCAATTAAGCTATTGTCAAAAATGTAGTGGTATTCCCTTTTGCCGTCTTGAGTATCCACTAAAAATGGTGTTCCCAATCTCCTCCAATGTCATCTTTTCTCTACATCCAAGCTAATATTCTACTCCACTACTGCCTAGAAAATGAGCATTGTACAAAAGAAGTGTTCCCTTGTTTCTCCTACCTAAGACACACATAGGTTTAACATTGATACCCCACTTAATGAGACTGTCTTTCGTGAGTAGTTTAGCCTACACTAGAAATCACATAGTGAATATATCTTTAGACCTAGTAGGATTGCCTAACATTAAGCGATCCCATGGTACCATAATTTTTTTGCATATTTTGGCGAATTCAAGGTGAAAAATGGGTAGCTACCTCGGTGGGATAAAATTGATTCAAGATAAATTCACAAGAAAGTGATAGCTCTTTAGGATCTACTCCAGCCTTTAGAAATTGGTTAGTCGGTAAAGATAGATGTATTTGATGCCCCACCCAAGAAAAACCGAGTCTTTCAGATTCATCGAGTTGGTTGTTGCTTCCTTCTCCTAGTTTTGTGTGTCTTTTTTGGAGATCCCAATCAATGTATTTCAGATTCTGCTTTCATCTTCATTAGCTCATCACTTGTCTTGGTTTAGTCTTTTAGAACATACTCATTTGATGAGCTTGCTTCACAACAAAGAGTAGAGGCGAATGGTTTGAAAGTAGCTAGATGCTAGTGGTTCAAATCATGTATTAAGCCAACCCATTCTTTGTTTCTTTTTATCAGTAAAGAGGTGCCTTTCGCTCTTTTCCAATATAACATAAATTTCACATTATTATTCCAAAGAAAAATACTGAGCATCACTTAACTGAAAAATATATAAATCTTAGACGAAATCAACATTCTTTCTTCTCAAAGCAGGGGTATGTAAGAATATGAATTAGAATAGTGTGACATCGATCCCAGTTGAGATTCATTTCATGTGCACACGTTTAGTTCCGTATAAAATGAGGAGTTAGTTCTGTAGTTGCAAATTTGTATGGAATGAATGCTGGTTATCATCTCCACTTGTTACTAGCACTAAGTTCTACTTGTACATATATGCGATTTTTTTGGTTCAATGAGCAGAACCTTAATATGCAGAATATGTTTTATCAGGTAATGCTTTGAAAAGGACAATAATATTGTATAAATTTTCTTTTGTATGGATATGAAATCCTGTTAAATGGTATTAAACCTAAAAATAAGGAACCATTTTGTTTAAGAAAAACAATGCTAGTAAGTTTGATGTATTTTCTTGCTTTTTTGATGATACTAAGTTTTATCGAGACTTTGAAGTTGAGCATAAGTTGGTACTCATGTTGATATTGAGAAAATTTGGTTCATAATCATGTTTATTGCAGGTTTTGAAAACCTCTTCATTCTTAGCTTTGAACGCCTCCCGATTTTTGTCCTATGTAGAAGGTAGGCATTGTTAAATTAGGTCTTATGCCTAACTCACACCCTAAAAGCTAGCTCAAAGGTAGGAGGATTGCTCAAGCCTTATAATGAGCCCACCCATCTCATTAACCACCGATGTGGGACTTTTGTCATTCTTTTTATACCCCACCTCACGCCCAGTGCTTGCGTGGGCAATTTTGATTTTATGGGCTCCAACATCGGGTGAGACGGGCCCTGCTCTGATACCATGTTAAATTAGGTCTTAGGCCTAACTCACACACTAAAAGCTAACTCAAATGGAGGAGGATTGTCTAAGCCTTATAAGAAGTCCATCCATCTTATTAATCACCAATGTGAAACTTTTGTCATTCTTTAACAGACATTCTATATATTCAACTAAACACCAACAAAAAAGAAACGTAATTATTGTCATTCCAAACCATCAATAACAAAAATCGATAGGCTGATTCAAGTATCTAAGCTTCTCTACTATACCATAATCAGAGTGAACCCTAGAAATCACAAGAAGAGAGATTTGGTTGAGAGAGAGAGATCGCCAGCAGAGAGCATCTAAGACTGATTTTAGAATATAAATTGGTGCAGTTAGTTAATTGCCACTATTCTGTTGTGGTGATTATTTATTAAAAATTTAAAAAATGTTGAGTGGAGGTGCAAGGCTCAAATGACTTGAATTGACAATCTCAATTAAAATAAATATTCAATTGTTGGAATTGGATCCCCTCCAGTTTGTTCAGTGGGCCTTTAAAATGCTTACACGTGTACAGTTAAATGTTGAATGGACTGGATTAATTTTATTAACTAAAACCTTCTAACCACAGTTAATAACCTCTTTCTCCCTTCATCTCTCATGGTGTCAAGGTAAATGCTTTCTCCGTGAGGCAAAAACTTATTTTGTTGGTGTAACCAAATCTCTTGAGAAGAAGTAACACAAAAAGCAATGGATATATTTTTGTTATGAAATTTCAGGAATTTGAGTGGCATAGACTTAAATTAACACCAGTGGATTGCTGCAATCGAGCAGAGCAAAGCCATTCTCCTCCAGCACCATATGTTTCTCTCAATCTCCACGTTTTCTATCTAATTTTTAGTTAGTCGACGGACCATCAAACCACCTTCTCCACCTTTGAGATTCGAGACTTCAGCAGTTGGAATCAGGCTCATCGGAGCTGCCATACCTGCTTGTTCTTTGGTGTATGCAGAGGTTATTAACTGTGGTTAGAATGTTTTAGTTAATAAAATTAATCCAGTCCATTCAACATTTAACTGTACACGTGTAAGCATTTTAAAGGCCCACTGGACAAACTGGAGAGGATGCCTATTAGACAGGATTCAATCCCCCAATTGTTGGAACATGAATATGAGAAGATATTCTAGTAGTCGATCCTGCTGGAGGAAACTAGCTAGTAAACTAGCTAGTGGTACAACCACAACACAATCATAATGAAAAGTTGGAAGAAGTAGTGCAAAAGAAAGTGCTCAAGCTTTTAGATGCAGGAATCATTTTCCCTATTCTAACCGTACTTGAATTAGTCCAATCATTGTAGTACCAAAGAATGGAGGCCGATGACTCGGGTGAAAAGACGAGAATAATGAGTTGATCCCGACAAGAACAATATTAATTTTATTAAGATGGGAAAACAATGTAGTGCACATAACACTAGAACGTGGTATTCGATCTAATGTTTATGTCGGAACGTGGCAATCGATCTCAGTTAGTTATACCGGAATGTGGCAACCGATTCCAATTAATTATGCCGAAACGTGGCAATCGATCCATTCAACACACCACAATCACAATCACAAGTATATTCTCAATAATCATACAATCAAGAAGTGATTCATGGCATATAGTTATTCATTCATACTCATACAATTAGTGTGATCAACAGTGCAACATTCACATACATGCATGCATCATAATGAAGCAAGAACAAGCATATATCACACAATCATGAAATCACAACCATCACCTACCTCGAATCCAAGCTTGAATCCCTTAAGGCACTTGAATCTTCTCTTTCTGGATTCTTTCCGCTTGTTCTAGGTCTACAAATGATCAATATACGCAAGGATCAACAATCAAAGGTCCAATTATCTGGATTATAACAAACCCAATAACCATACACCAAACCATTGATCCCCCATACCCAGATTAGGGATTTTTCCACCATAATTCTCAAATCAAAACCCTTCCCCATCGATAATAACCCAAGAAAATAGGTTCTACAGATCGAAAAATAAATTCGAGAAGTTAAAATCTTACCTTTAGCCTCAAGAATGATGAAAAACTGTCAAGAACTTGTCTGGAGTCGTCTCCTAGCTCTTAAAGTAGAAAAATGCAGAATAAAGACGTTTTGGGGTTTTATTTCCGACTTAAGTCGCGTCGAACCCGCCACAACGGTCTTCACCCCGCCACAGCGGCCCCGCCCTGGCAGTAGAAATCCCGTCCTAGCGGTTTGCACGAAATAGTAAGCTATTTTAATTATTCCCAAAACCCCCATTTCACAACACACCTTCAATCACGCCAAGATCAATTTCGGGAGTTCTACTCTGCCAAATTCAATTTCGCAAAGTCATACGGGTTCCTTTAACCTCTTGGCTATCTACTCACGTAAATAAAATAATAATTAAATCTCTCATTCATCACCAGATTTCCCTAGTCCTCACTGACTCAGATTTCGTCCAAATCTGGACTAGGTTAGAAATTCCCAAGTTACTACCAAAAAGTTTTCTAACCCCAATTCTTTCTCCATTGGCATTTTCCTAACGACGAAATTAAGTCGTTACGTAACCTCAATCTTATAAACCTTCCTTGCACTTCATCTGTTTGATGTTTTCCACATCTTCTTATGATGAAGCATTTTTAAAGTGAATTAGTATAATCATTAAGAATCAATAAAGAAAATAGATCATGAATAAATATGTAGAGTCTAGTAAAGAATACCCGATAAGATTATGACATATTTATAATTCTTTAACCTTCAATGGTTTTGGTGCTCGTATTCTTTCCCATCACCATTACTATTACTAGCATCTAAGACCAACTATTATCATCACCATGGTTATAAATTATCTTTATCATTACTAGCGAACATAAATATTTTATACTTTATCAAATAATAATTTAATTTTATTTAATTCATATTTTCTAATATTTAATTACTTTTTACCCGAGAAATATATATATTTATTATGTTTACAAATAAATAAATTATACACATTCAGATGTTGGAAAACAAATAGTCTTAATCATCTAGTGTTTAGATCTAGAGAAAATATCTTAATATTCAGATGTGCATTAAGATTCACACGTCTTAATCTTAATGAAAACAGATGAGGTCTAAGTCTTTAAAAAGGGGTAAAAATGTCGAGCAATTTTCTATGGACATTTTCGTCTTTCATTTTTTTATTTAATACTTTCCCACTTTGAACATTTACTATATCATAAGCTTTTTATTTAATATTCAATTAATTAGATATTTTATAATTTTTTATTGGGTAGAGAGGTAAAATGGTAGTCCAACTTTAAAGGTTGGAGCTTCTCACTTTTAATAATATAAATATAAATATAAATAATGATATGATATATAATATATGATTAATATTTATTTTTTTAAATTAGGTCACAGATTTATTAATAAAAGAAGAGAATTACAAATATGTGTTAGTGAGTTAGCCCAAAATGCTCAGCCATTAACTTAATCAACTAAGCTAACCAGACAAAATTAATTAACAGAAAGTGAAAAACATGAATGAATTAGGAAAGTGAAGAGACAAGGGGTTCAAGAATAGTCAACTCCGGCGAGCTCTTTCCGGCGAAGGTCTGTCTTTCGCTATGGTTTCATATATGATTAGTAATATATATAATATGATGATGCTATATACATTGATTATCAATCATAACTTTTCAAATTCTTCCATTATGAGAATTAAGATTATAATTAAAAACAATATCAATGTACTCATTTATCAAGAAAATAATAATTTAATTATTAAAAAGCTTAAAAATTTAAATTCTACTATTATGTAATTAAAATATTTATATTTAATTAAATTTTAATTTAATAAAAGGATAAAATAGTAATTCAACTTTTTTATTTGAAATTAAAAATACAAATGGAAATCCAAATTAGAAATAAATAAGGAACCAAATCAGTTTTTTTTTGTTTGTTCTTATAAAAAGACAAGGGTTGCGTAGTATTTGGTAAATAGGAGAGTAAAAAGGCAAAAAGCATAAACCCTAAGGCAGGATGGCGGAATTGAAATTGGAATCGGAATTGGGGACGATGATGGGTCTAGGGCTAAAATTTGGTGGTGATGTGAAAAGGGATGCGAGTGGGAAAATAATGGGATGTTTTTGTGCTTTTGA
Source organism: Solanum piurae (assembly GCA_029582685.1). Classification (NCBI taxonomy): domain Eukaryota; kingdom Viridiplantae; phylum Streptophyta; class Magnoliopsida; order Solanales; family Solanaceae; genus Solanum; species Solanum piurae. The sequence continues at coordinate 13,167 of JAJOOO010021241.1, forward strand.
TGTAGAGCCATCGCCACAAGGTTGCGAGTTATGCAATAGGCCCCCTCTCCATCCCGACGACGAGGAGAACCTTCACCTTGGCTATGCAATTGGTACTTTGAAGGAGCACCGTCCGTATATCGATCAAATTCGCATCAAATACTATCAACAAATCCATGAATCCTATGTTTGTTTCCTTTTCCCTTTTCAATTTATGCTGCTTTCATTCATATTGCTTCCTATATTTGAAATAGGAAAAATAAAAAAATGGGGGTTTTTAGGTCTGATTTCGCTGGTGGGTTTGGGGTCATTTGGTGTTTCGCCGGAAATGGAGTGTTGTTGGCTGTTTTCAGGCGGGTTTTAGGTGGTGTTCTGGTCGGAGAAAGGAGCCGATGGTTTGGCTCGCGAGTTCGGAGTTTGGTTTGCTGTTCGTGGGTGGAACAATGGTGGTGAACTAGTCGAGCAACAGTTCATTGGAGTGAGAAGCTCCTCCATGAGAAAAATAATGCTAGTTGTAAATCACAATGGGAGGAAGCATTTTTTTTTGCTAGAAAGTCTTAAATTGTTGTTGTTTTGTGCTACCTTCATTGCCAATTTGATTGCAGCCCTCTTTTTATTTTGTTTGTATCCAATCGTTTTTATTAGATTCTAGTTTTAGGTTAACAATTATAATTAATTCCAACTTTTGAATGTTCCTATTTGTTGAATTTCATATTATCGAGTGTTCCTCTTGAAGACACGTCTATTATAATTCTTGTGTATCTTATGCCCATCCATTGGAATTCTCTTTGATATTGATATTGATATTGTTTCTTCCAGTTTTGATATTGTGTTGTCTCTGCTTGCTTGTTTGAATTGACAGGGTTTCGACTTTTATGATTTTCCCGGTGGGGAAGTTCAAATAGAACCAATTTTGAATGTCAAGGACGACGTTGACTTTGGGATAATGATGAAACTAGCTAACCGTGCCATTCAAGAATACAATGAGAAAGAGCACAATGTATGTATGCCCCCTTCCCAGCTTTACATTTTGTGATATTTTAACTCTCCCTCGCTCCTACTATCCCTCCTTGCAGGTTTTCAAGTATAAGGTTTTGAAGATTGAGAAAGCGAATTGTATGATAGGAGGATACGAACAGTATTTCATGACGGTTAAAGTTTTAAATCTCACCATTGGTACTTCTATTGAAACCTTTTACATCAATGTTGCTAGAAGAATCCCTGACCGTTTTGAAGAAGTCCTTTCATGCAATCCAAAAGGAATGGTAAAGCACTGAATGATGATCACATGCTGCTCTTTTTTTTTTCTTGCAAGAAACACACTTGTGCTGAATAACTAACTTAACTGTGTTTTGTTTCTCCCGAACTAATTTGCAGGTGCCGGAGTTTAGCATATTTGGCAAGAAGAAACGTTGAATGGAAAGAGGAGTGTCGCGAGAGGATAGGAATGGGCACCTGAGCTTTAGTTTGAACTCTGTTCAAAATTTCAGCATCTTACTTTTGATATATGAACTGTAGTAGTGTTATGACACCATGTGGATGGTTATTCTTCTTCCAAGTTTACTACTGTTTGAGAACATTTCAGTTTATGTAGTTGCAAGTGATGTGGATGGTACTATATTTTCTAATTGAATGCTATAATAGTTGGTTGATTACGTTTTGATATTGTGTGTGAAACATTCTCTATTGTGTGTGAAATGGTCTCTCTATGTAAGGAAGCAGGCAATGATGGTGGAATGTACTTTCCATTCACAACTCTATATGTCATGTGATTGCTTTCTTCCAAGTTTTCTACTGTTTAAGAACATTTCAGTTTTTGTAGATGAAAGTGATGTGGATGGTATGTGTATTGTCGAATCGAATGCTATAATAGTTGGTTGATTATGTTTTATCACTTTTGCAAGTATTTGTGGTTGACCTTATTATAATCTGCGCTCTGTCATGTTGGATTCAGAAGCCAAGTATTACTGGTTGGGCAGATGACAGATTTGTGTTGAAGTCCAACCAAACTAGTAGACCTCTTACCAGCAGCGCGGAAAGAGGAGTGCTCTTAGTTCATGTTCCAGATTACAAATCCTAGAAGAAAATGCCATTAAGACCCCCTCAGTAGTGCGAGAGAGCGCATCAGCAGCCTGGTTCAATTTGCCCGGGCGATACATGATCTGAAAATCGTAGCCAACAAGCTTACTAAGCCATTTTTACTGCTCCGGCGTTGAATAGCCTGATTGGTTAAGTTCCTCAGGGATTGCTGGTGAGTATAGATAGTAAACTTACGCCCCAATTGATATTGACGCCACTTGCTCACTGCTTGAGTGATGGTGAACATCTCTCTATGATAGTTGGAGGCTCCCTGCATCCGAGTACTTAATTTTTGGCTGAAATAGGCTACTGCCTGCCTTATTTGGGACAACACGGCTCCTATGCCTCGACCTGAGGCATCAGTTTCAAGTTGAAATTCTTGAGAGAAATTCGGCAATGCCAAGTACCTCGTAGAACTATGCTTATCTTTCAATGTCTCGAATAAATGAGGGCTGTAACATCCCATACAAACACATTTTCGTAGAAAATCTGTGAGAGGCCCTGCTATTGCTGCATAATGGTGGATAAAGCGACGATAATAGCCTGCCAGGCCAAGAAAACTGTGTATTTCCTTTATATTCTTAGGCGGAGGCCACTGTTGGATGGCCTTAATTTTACTTGGATCGATATCATATGCCCAAGATACTCTTCCCGAATAGGCATTTGGCTGTCTTTGCTACAAGTTGGTGTTGTCGCACCGATTGTAAGTGCTTAATGTGATCTGTCCAGTTTAAGCTGCACACCAAAATGTCATCGAAAAAGACCAATACAAAGTGGTGGAGGTAAGGTCTAAAACCTTATTCATAGTGGCCTGGAATGTTAAAGGAGCATTGGACAATCCAAACGGCATAACTAAAAATTCGTAATGCCCATCGAAAAACAGTTTCGTCCACATCCTCGGGTCTTACCCGAATCTGATGATTGCCTGACAACAAGTCAAGCTTAGAAAAATAAACAGCACCATGTAATTCATCAATGGTTGGAATATGGAAATCTGTCTCTCACAGTGATTGCATTCAGGGCTCTATAGTCCACTCAGAAAATGGACACGTGCTAGCCTGAATAATTCCCTCTTTAAGCATATCCGCTACATATAAACTGGGACTGCAGTTTATATTTATCATTGTGGTCCTTGAACCAACAAACGCTATAACCATTCGTAGCTCTAATAAAACAGTTTGGGCCGTTTGGTTACTGGTTAGAGTTATGCAGATATTAGTTATGTAGGGTTTAGTTATGCAGGTATTAGTTATGCAGAGTTTAGTTATGCAGATATTAGTTATACAAGGTTTAATTATGCAGGTATTAGTTAAGTAGGTATTAGTTATGCAGGGTTTAGTTATGCAAGTATTATTTAGTTATGTAGAGATCACAATGCATAAATTATTAACTGTAATAAATATTGAATTTGTTGTAAATTAATATATATTACTTACAAATAAATAAGTAAGCAAATAGTATAAATTCTCTCTTTTTGAATAAAAAGTAAAGAAAAAAAATTCTCCTTCTATACTTAATTGGGACTGCTATTTTTTCATTTTGTTATTTTTTTATGTTTATAACTTATAAAAATAAAATACGATTGATATATTTCAAGTACATTATAATATCCTATTTTATATAATGTAAATATTCTATCGATATGTTGTATATATTGTTTATACAGTTTTAATATACCAAATATATGAATTATGTGTAAATTCACATCCTAAACAAAATAATAATACATGTTAATTAAATAAGTGGAATATATTTAATAATATATAACGCTACATACAATTCAATTTGTAATATTAATAAAATATTACATTTGGATTTCAAATGAAAACAGAAAAAAAAAGTTGTTCGTGTATTAAAAAAAGTTAGGAAAATAGCATAGTTGGGTAACATTTTCAATAAAAATAATTAAAAATAAATCAATAAGGGTAAATGTATAATTTACTATTTTAATACATGTATAACTAATACATGCATAACTTATTCCACCTTCTACGTACCCTGCATAACTTATACATAGATTCCCTCATAAGTTATGTTGGTATTAATTATGTAGGACTACAAAAAACACAACCAAACACCGTATAAAATTAATACATGAATAACTTTTATACAACATTTAGAATTCTACCAACCAAACATAGCATAAGTTATGTTGACTTTTCCACCTAATACAAAATTTCTACCAAATATGATAAAAGTAGTGCAACTTTTTATACATGAATAAAATGCAACTTATACGGTAACCAAACGGCCCCTTTAAGTCATGCTTGTGGATTTTATCCTCATAGCGAGCATATGATGTATTATATGTGCCAAAATTGAGTGCGTTTCTAAAGGTATTATTTGATTATTTAAATTTGGGGTGGGTTATTTTATTCCTAAGCTGGCATGTATCCTGTTAAAATTAGGGGTATATCTGTAGCAAAGTATAACGGAAGAGGTATATTTGGATCGAACTATAACCAAAAAAAATATATCAACTATTTTTAATAGTACATGAGTATATTTGACCCTTTTCTATTTTAAATACGTGGAAACATTTATATGATTGATAAGTTAAGAATCCAAAATAGAAATAAATTAGGAATCCAAATTAATATTTAACTTCTAAGATATTTTGTAACATTAAAATTAGAAAAGAGGTAAAATAGTATTTTAACTTTGTGACTTTTCACTTTTGGTATAACTAGTGATGTACAACTGTCAATTGCCCGTAACTAACTAACAAACTGTAACTAACTAATTGATCCTTCTAACTTTCTTATACTATTTCAATACATACAGAATCAGTTTCAAAGAGCTCTATTTGTTCATACCTGTTAGCAGCCATGGAAGAACTCATAAGCTTGAGAATCATGCAAGAGTAGACTTGAGAGAGAAGAGAGGAGAAATCAATCTTATACACAAACTGAACTGTAGAGTACATTATATAGTTAGAGAACTAGCTCACTCTGTGAACTAACTAACTGACTATGCCTAACAACCTTTCTAATAACTTTACAAAATATCTTAATTGAGTAAAGACACAATTACCCATCAGCTTGAAATGATTCTCATAATTCAACATCCCTCCTCAAGCTGATGGGCCAAACAAGTCTTTTACACCAAGTAAACTAAGTAAGTACTCATGTTGAGCTCTTCCTAGGCCTTTAGTTAGTATATCAGCTAGTTGATCATTGGTAGATACGTGATTAGTTCTGATCAAGCCCTGCAGTACTATTTTCCTCACAAAGTGACAATCTATGTCTATGTGCTTGATCCTTTCATGGAAAATAGGATTCACAGCTATTTGAATGACTGCTTTACTGTCACACATTAGTTGAACAAGAACTTGTACTTCAACTCCCAGCTCCTTTAGTAAACCAGTTAACCAAATAATCTCAGCAGTTGTAGATGCCATGCTTCTGAATTCAGCTTCAGCTGAACTTCTAGATACCGTGTCTTGTTTTTTTAATTTCCATGAAATCAATGCTCCTCCAAGCTTCACAAGGTAACCTGTCACTGATCTTCTGGTCTGCAGACATGCTCCCCAATCTGAGTCACAGTAGCAAGTCAAATTGTTTGTGGATTCTGCTGACATATACAATCCTAGACCAGGTGCCCCTTTTATGTACCTTACAACTCTCAAGGCTGCTTCCATATGTGAGACCTTTGGACTATGCATATACTGACTTAGAACCTGAACTGCAAAGGCCAAGTCAGGTCTAGTCATGGTTAGATATAATAACCTGCCTACTAACCTCTGATATGGACCAGGATCCTTGAGCACATTGTCAATGTTTTCCCTCTTTATACATTTGTCATATTCTTCAGAGGTGAGCTTCAGATTCAACTCTAAAGGTGTTCCTGCTGGTTTAGAGCCACTCAGACCAGATTCTGTAACTAGCTCTAGAGCATACTTTCTTTGTGACTTTACTATCCCACACTTTGATCTGGCAAATTCTATGCCTAGAAAGAACTTGTCACGACCCAATTCCTCGAATCATGATGGCACCTACTATAACCCACCAGTAGGTAAGCCAACCCGTAACCCGAAACAACAAGTAATGGGTCTGAGGGCAGAAACTAAACAAGAGCAGGAAAAATTTAAGATAACCACATAACCAAGCGGAAGCAAACCAAAACATATATACAAATAAAGATCCCTCCCAGAACCTGGAAGTCACTAGTACAAAACTACTAACAAAATGAGTACAAGTCCCAAAAGTGGACCACAGAGACTGGACTGTCTCGAAAGGTAAAAGACAAGTCTATATACACATATGGAGACTGAAATAGTACAAAACGCCGTGTGCTCACCCCCGTCTCCGGATCAAACTACTCCAAGCTGGATCAACGCTGGCCACTGGTGCTCGGACCTGCATCACGAAATAGATGCAGAGCGTAGCATGAGTACCAAAACAACAGGTACCCAATAGGCATCATAGGCCGACTGAACTTGAAAAGTAAAGGCAATATGAAAAGAAGGAATAACACAAACCGAAGTCAAGAACGAAAGTCTAACTAACAATGGAATGCACACGAGTGTAGAAAGAACTAACTAAAGTAATCTATAAGCTAACTACACTTAACTGGACCCTATAAGCCCAGAAGGTACACTCGTGCGCAAGTTAAATAAAAACCTGAACGGACCCCCATAAGCCCGACGAGTACACAGAAAAACTATAACTAAAGAGAATTGCATATAAGAACCCAAGAACGGAGAACATCGAACCAGAACCTCAACCCTAATTAGTAGAATCTGACAGTACGGAGGCCGGACCTCGAACCGGATGCTCACTAAAAATACCTAAGTAACCAATCGCAAGTATCAAGTATATGAGGCCGAAACTCTAACCGGATGCTCTGTATAAGTATCTGGGCAATAGAGGCCGGACCTCGAACTGGATGCTCTATATAAGTATCTGGGCAATAGAGACCGGACCTCGAACCGGATGCTCTATATAAGTATCTGGGCAATGGAGGCCAGACCTCGAACCGAATGCTCTATATAAGTATCTGGGCAATAGAGGCCGGACCTCGAACCGGATGCTCTATATAAGTATCTGGGCAATAAAGGCCGGAACTCGAACCGGATGCTCTATAAATGTGCTAATGTAGTTGCTGAAAGAGTCCTAATTGATCCACGCTCACAAATGTCTGTGGAACGCCGTCCATACTTAGCCAATCAATGTAAGTCCTTGGAACCAAATCAAAAATCAAATTCAAATCGCGAAGCAGAACTAGTGCCGCCGACGAAACTCGTGAAGTCGTAACATCGGGGGAAAATAAGGATAACTATAGTCGGAGAAAGCGTATCGCCTAGCTAAGGACCAAACTATCAAACTCAAGTCTACTACACCAGTCTACAGGGATCTAAGCCGGCCGAGCGACGTCGGGGCAAACTGAGACCGGATCCGAATAAGGTATTTCTAAGGCAAGCCCTAGTCAAACCTAAACTAAGGCCCAACATGCTTCAAATAAACAATAATTAAGCATGCAAGCATTCCACATAGCGAGGAGGGTCAATTAATAACACAAAACATGCTCACAGTTACTCGATAATTCTCAAAATAGGCCGAAAATATGATTTCTAAACACCTATGCATGATTCAATAACTACCAACCCAAATCCCAACTAATCAACATGCATTCACACTCTCAAGCTCAATCTAAGAGAGGGAAACCGTAGCCTACCTGTAGGTCGATCACACGCGCTCCAAAATCACTTCTCCGGAGCTTTCCCTTTCCGAACGTCCTCGAAACGCTTCCCCGCTATCAAAAATAGAGTCACAGCGTTATTACGGTCGTTTAGACACTAAAATCGTAAGAACCAGAGACAGATCAATTTCGGGGTCAAAACGGGAAAATTCGGATCCGCACTAAAAATTCTGAAATTAATCCCACAAATAAGTTCTTAACAGCTGTCCGAACTTGTGTTCCATGATGGGACACGATTCGGGGATCGGAAACAACACAGAACCAACATGCAACCAAAAGCCAAATTACACTAAAACGGAACAACAATAGCAGCAGCTATTTACAAGAAAATACCAGAAACGAGGGTCCAGATGCTGAAATCAATCACACCACGACGATCCTCACGAAAACCCCCACAATCTAGGCTTTTGAATCACCAGATTTGCATCTAAAATGACCAAGAAATCACCTTCTAAATTTTCCCAAAAATTGAGCTCGAAATGAGCTAAAACAGCAGCTAAAACACAACTTTTTACCTCCAACAAAAAGTTAAATACGAAATCGAACCACGCCAACGTGTTCTCCTTAAAAAACCACTCAAGATAGCCCCAAGAATCACCGAAATCCGATCTAAAATGACTGAAATATCAAGTCTCAAAAATTCCAAAATCAAGCTCACAAAAGGGTGTGGCAGAAGGTATTTCACGAAATTTACCTCAAACGGAGACCCCAAATCAGTTTCCGAGCTCACCATCCAGTTGTCCTCGAAAAATCTCACAACTTTGCCTTTTGAATCGCTCAGATCGGACCTGTATAGCTCAAGGTATCTCACTTTTAAAATGAGGAATAAAGCTAAGTCGGGGTTTTAAAAAAGGGCGAACCCGGTCGCTTAAACCCAATAACTGGTCGTTAAAGGACCAAACTCTGGTCGCTAAAGAGCTGCACCAGATCTCAGCTTTGGCTAAATTCTTCAAAGTCTCCGACTGGGTGATCGAAATTCGTTCGGAACCTGATAAAATAAAAACATATTTGCTACCCTACTAAAATCGACATTCCGGACTCAACAGCGCAGTCAAATTTTCCATACGAGGTCATCTTGATAAAAAGTGGGTCCCACACCCAAATGCCATTTTAACCAAAATCCACCGAGGGCTTGGAATGAGTCAGGAGGCCTCGGAAGTCGAACGAAAGGTCGTTCTAGACCAAACTCAACATTCCGGAGCTAACCGCGCTGACGGAATTTTCATCCAAGCGCGTTTACTCAGAATGTTGACCAAAGTCAAACTTAGGCTTTAAACTTAAAGTTAAAACGCCTAATCGCACCGACTCACATTGAAAACCTCGGGAGTCATACCGACTAAGCTACTAGACTAAAATGACCCTTACAGAGCTAATGGAATCGTCAGAAATGGATTCCGATGTCACCTTATTGAACTTTTGATCGAAAATGATCGTTCAAGGTTCATAAGCTCCAAAACACTAAAACTCATACCAAAACCAAACGAACGACCAGGTGACCGAACTGTCAGTCCCAGCAAGTTATGAATGACTTGGGGTCGCTACAGGAACACTTTAAACGACACACAGAAGGCAAGCCACAGAAATGACCAGGAGGGTCATTACAGAACTTTAGTTCCCCAAGATCTTTCATCTTGAACTTGGTTTGCAACTCAGTTCTTGTATGATTTATTAGTGTTTGATAACTTCCTGTGACCAACAAATCATCAACATACACTAGAACTACTGTAATGTGTTCCCCTTCATTCTTAGTGAATAATGAGTAGTCAAAATGGCTTTGTATGAACCCCAAATATTCTAGAGCCTCAGTCAGTTTTTTGTTCCACTGTCTAGGAGCCTGTTTAAGACCATAGAGTGACTTGTGGAGTTTGCAGACTTTAGTAGAGCCCCCTTGTCTAGCAAACCCATTAGGAAGTTTCATGTACACCTCTTCCACAAGATCACCATTGAGGAAGGCATTATGAACATCCATCTGGTAGATAAACCATTGTTTGGAAGCCGCCAGAGCAATCACAGTCCTAACAGACACCATTTTAGCCACTGGAGGAAAAGTTTCACAGTAGTCGATACCCTCTTTTTGGCTGAACCCCTTTGCCACTAATCTGGCCTTGAATCTCTCCACCTCACCATTAGCTTTGTATTTGAATTTGTAGATCCATTTACAACTAATAGGGGACTTATTAGGAGGTAGATCCACTATACTCCAAGTATGATTGCCCTCAAGTGCATCAATTTTTAATTTCATAGCATCCACCCACCTATGATCAAGAGAAGCCTCCTTGAATGACTGAGGTTCATGATGAGTATCAATAGAAGCCAGGACTTGTACATGAGTTGGGTTCACAGTTGAATAATTGACATATGAGTGAATGAGATAGAGGTAGGAAGAGGATTTAGAACCAGACACAAAGTCTTGCAACCATCCTGGAGGCTTGTGATGTCTAGCCGACCTCCTAGGTTCAGGAACCACAACTGGAGATGGAGAAGTAGGTTGTGTTTGATCAGCCACAACCTGATTATCATGACAAGAAATCGAAGCCCCTCCAGGAGCACTGTCACAGCTCAAGTGGGAGTCAGGAGACAACAAGTCAAGTACTAGAAAAATAGGAGATATAGAACCTTTCATATGTTTGAAAGGGAAGAGGTCTTCCTTGAATACAACATGCATGCTCACAAAGAAAGACTTGTTGGTGAGTGCATATAATTTGTAGCCCTTTTGTGCGTGTGAATAACCCATGAAAACAGCTGGTATGGCTCTAGATGCAAACTTGTCAGTTTCTTTAGGACTTGTGGCATAGCACAGGCAGTCAAATACCCTGAGATGAGTCACAGTAGGAGGTTGCAGATATAGCAATTCATAAGGTGTCTTATAGCCAATAAATCTAGAGGGAAGCCTGTTCAAGAGAAAGACTGCTGACATAAGACATTCTCCCCAAAACTTCAAGGGCATTTTTGATTGGAATCTGAGGGATCTGGCCATACCAAGTATGGTTCTATACCTCCTTTCAACCACTCCATTTTGTTGGGGAGTGTAGACACATGTGGTTTGATGTTGGATGCTAAAGGCCTTTAAAATATCTTGAAAACAAGTACTTAGAAACTCACAACCATTATCAGTTCTAAGAGTCTTAATAGTAGAAGAGAAAACATTCTAAACTGTATTAATAAAGTCTTTCAAGACTACAACATTATCAGATTTAGAATGCAACAAGTACAACCAAGTAAATCTAGAGTAGTCATCGACTAAGGTAACAAAGTATCTCTTATCATCATACGTGGGAACTCTATAAGGACCCCATACATCACAATGAAGTAATTGGAAAGCAAATTGAGACCTACTAGTACTAACAGGAAAATGTATTTTTTCTTGTTTGGCTATTGGGCACACTGAGCAGTGAGTAGGCTGAGTGAGGTGAGGAAAGCCATCAAGCTTGGTTAACACTTCCAAGGGAGTATGACCCAATCTAAGATGCCAAAGATGAGCATTATTAGTAGAAACGAAATTGACTGTGTGACTGGATAGATAAGAGGAAGAGGAACAAGTTGGTAGATTTGATCCTCCATGTAGTACATATAGACCTTGGTGTTCTCTACCAATTCCCTTCACCTGTCCAGTAGAGAGGTCCTGAAATATACAAAAATCAGGAAAAAATGTTGTTGAACACTGTAATTCTTTTGTGAGTTGAGATACTGATAGAAGATTGTATTTAAATTCAGGTATGAAAAACACATTCGTAATATCCTAATCCTTAAACACAGTGGTTTTCCCTGTATGAGAAACTGACACAATATTTCCAGTTGGTAATTGCACTTGACTACTGGTAGAGGTTGAAACAGCCTGACAGTTTTTCAATGTGGTTATGTCTAATGTCATATGGTTGGAGGCACCTGTATCAATTATCCAATTTTGACTCATGTAATTGGACATTTGGGATATCAGGTTACCTGTTGCGGTAGTACTGGTGGATGAGCCATCAACATGACTCTTATTCAGCATTTGAACAACCTGTTGGTACTGCTCATGAGTGAAGTAAGGTCTGACATGATGCATGAGTTGAGAATCTCCTCTACTTTGCTGAAGGTCAAACTGTTGCATCTGAGGAAGAACTCTGGAGTTGTGAGACTGCATTTGGAGACTTGGTGAGTAGCCTTCAGTCGGAAATTACTGCAGAGGTAGTTGATGACCAATCTGTTGAGGCCAGTAGATGTGTTGACTGCTTGTCCCTGTGCCTGCAGTCAGAACACTAGTATGATTGACAAAGGGAATATTACATGCATGGCTGGACTGATAGTGTGCCGGTACTCCCTTCTTTCTCCATTTCCAATCTGCAGGATATCCAACAATCATGTAATAGGTATCCTTTGTGTGTCCTTTGAAACCACACACTTCACATAAGACCTGGGGTTTTTTTCCTCTATAGTTGCTGCTACTACTAGCACCAGGATGTGAACCTCCACTACCACTCATATGATTAGTAACCCTATTGTTGCCAAACAATGCAGTAACATCAGCAGTTCCATCATGTCTATCACCAATGTGCATCCCCTGAGTAAAATTGACTAATGTTCTCTGGCTCTCCTGATCAATTAACATTGAGTAGGCCTTGTTAACACTTAGAGTTGGGCTCATCATCATAATTTGACTCCTAGATTGAGAATATGACTCATTCAGTCCCATTAAGAACTGGAGTAACCTCTGGTATTCGAAATGTTGCAAATAACTTTGAGATTCTGGACAAGGACATCCTGGGCAAGGCATGATGGCATCAAACTCATCCCAGAGATCCCTCAATTTAGAGAAATAATCAGCAATTGTCACTGTTCCTTGAGTGAGAGTATGAATCTCTCTATGCAGAAACAGGACTCTAGATCCATTCACTTTGTTGAATCTCTCCTTTAGATCCTCCCATACTTTGCTAGCATTTGATGCATATACTACACTACTTAGAAGTCCAGGTCTAACTGAATTCATGATCCAGGACAGGACTACATCATTCACTTTCTCCCACTGATCGTGATATATTGCTGGAAATTGAGACTTAGGAAATCTACCATCTATAAACCCCAACTTGCTTTTACCTAGCAGACCAATTCTCATAGACCGACTCCATAAAGCATAGTTGTCAAATCCAGTTAACTGAAGCGAGATGAGAGAACTACCTGGAATGTCAGTTGGCTGCAGAAACAATAGGTGATTGTGATCTAGTGTAGGAATGGCGTGAATTGTATGCTGAGCATTCACTCCATTTGTGTTGATTTGCTCTTCCTCGATTGCCATGTTTTGCGATTCAGATCTGGCTTAGATGAAATAACTTCCCACGAGCTTACTGCTTTGAGTTGAGACAGAAACTGCTTTAGATCGATAATGGAAGCTCTGATACCATGTTAGCAGCCATGGAAGAACTCATAAGCTTGAGAATTATGCAAGAGTAGACTTGAGAGAGAAGAGAGGAGAAATCAATCTTATACACAAACTGAACTGTAGAGTACATTATATAGTTAGAGAACTATCTAACTCTGTGAACTAACTAACTGACTATGCCTAACAACCTTTCTAACAACTTTACAAAATATCTTAATTGAGTAAAGACACAATTACCCATCAGCTTGAAATGGTTCTCATAATTCAACAATACCACCTAATTCTAGGTATTGTACGTCTTCCAAAATTTTAGATTCCAAATTTTTAATCGTTCTCCATGTAAAAGGAAATTGCAACATGAATGTTATTCGAGAATTTAATGTAGAGCTATATTTTCATTTTGTTTGCATTTTTTTCCCGTACCTTCCCCAAGTTTATACCCAAATGTCCTTACCTTGTTCAGTTAACTTTGAGAAATTGTGACAACCTTATTGACTTCACAGTCCCCCATCTCAATTATCTCGAAAAGCTTCATGTCAATAGTCGCAAAAAAAAATAAAAAAACTTGAATTAAAAGCGCAAAATCTCCTCAAGTTTCACTTGTGTAGTTCAACCTTCATCAAAATTGATTTGTCCACTTCTACTAAACTACAACTCCTCCATATAGATTCTACATATTTCCCAACTCATTTTATATAATGTACATTGTAGTAAAATTAAGTGGATGTTTAGTTATGATATAAGAAAAATACTTTATTTGAAATTTTTGAAGTTGGAGTTGGAGTTGTTTTTTACCATACTCTTTGCAAATAATATTTAGAATTTGAATATATTTGGTATGAAAATGATTTAAACATTCAATTTCTAAAAACTAGAAAAATCGTCCAACTTGACCAACTTAACCATGTGTACATATATTCATTCGACTTGACACATTTTTTGTTGGTGATGTGATTTTCTTTTTAAAAAAAGTAGACATTGGATGAATTTTGCAATATTTTGGATAGAGCAAGGATATTTTTTGTTCACTTATATAACACAAGGGTGTACTTTAGGTTTAAGTCATAGTTCAGGGATGATTTTAGCCAAAAACTCATATTTGATACATCAAATTATTACTAGATACAAATAAATAGATACATAAAATTTATCATAGATCATCTATATTCTATATCTATATCTATATCTATATTACCTTAAAAGCATGAACTCCTAACTTGAATGTTAAATTACTATAATATCCCTAACTTATGTTGTGACTTTTTCGATGAGTTGTGACTTTTCTGATAAGTTGTGACTTTTTCCAAAGGGTTGTGATTTTTCGATGAGTTGTGACTTTCCAAATAGTTGTGACTTTTTCCAAAGGGTTCTGATTTTTCGATGAGTTGTGACTTTCCAAATAGTTGTGACTTTTTCAATAAGTTGTGACTTTTCTAAAGGGTTATGACTTCTCGGAAAGGTCATGACTTTTCAGAGAAAACACAAAAAATACTTTTTCATACCACCATTTGTTGACTATAAATAGAGGGACCTCTCATTTTTCAACCGCAATTTTTTTTAATCTTCTACTCTTCTTATTGCATTTTTAAATTTTGTGTAATTTATTATCGTTGAGTGAATTCGAAGCTTAGTGGAATATGATGTACCACTATTCAAATGAAGTAAATCGTTATATCCTAAGAGGGTATATTCCATAACCTCGAGTACTTGATGAAAATAATTTTAATGATATAATAATTATATTTTTTCGTAATATATACAACAGTATGTAATGTTCCAATATATGAAGTTAACATGATGTAGTCTAAATTCATTTGTGTTTATTAACAATTTCTTTTGTGATGTAGATATATGCTTCTGAATATCTTTTTCTAAAATTTAGAGATTTTTCACGATTTGTTTTTTTATGCTCGAGACAAAAGAATGACTTTATTTCTAAATTGGTAATCACGTGCGTTCGTAAAAAAATTAGTTACTTTAAAAGCATGAACTCCTAACTTGAATGTTAAATTACTATAATATCTCTAACTTAGGTTATGACTTTTTCGATGAGTTGTTATTTTTTCGATAAGTTGTGACTTTTTTCGAAAGGTTGTGATTTTTCGATGAGTTGTGACTTTTCCTAAGAGTTGTGACTTTTTCAATAAGTTGTGACTTTTCCAATAATTTGCGACTATTCCAAAGGGTTGTGACTTCTCGAAAATGTCATGATTTGTCAGATAATTAAGACACAAAAAAACATTTGTTCATGCCATCTTTTGTTGACTATAAATAAAGGGACTTTCATTTTTCAACCACAATTTTTTTAATCTTCTACCTGTCTTCTTCTTGCATTTTAATATTTTTGTGTGATTTATTGTCGTTGAGCGAGTTTGAAGTTTAGCGAATATGAGGTACCACTATTCTGATGAAGTAAGTCGTTCTATCCTAAGAGGGTATATATCACACCCAAAACTCAAGGGGCGCAACTGGCTCCTAATGCCAAAACTCAGGCCCGAGCCGACCCTGCTGAACCATTTGCTACTAGCGCATGGCAGCCACACGCAATAAAGAAATCAAACAAGTATATCTCGGCTTAAAATTAAGCCATCGGCCGGCAAGGCCCCTGCCAACTGATCTATAAAAG
>JAJOOO010021242.1:0-26529 GCA_029582685.1 Solanum piurae
AAACCCCCCCCCCCCCCCTTTTTAGTTAATTGTCGTTTTTGTGGAAGTACTTTGACTAATCTAATATAATCGTGGGTTAAAGTAAAGTCTAAACCATTTTCCTCGTGGGATCGACCCCAACCTACAAGTTGGGTTCTTTACTTGATAACGATCGCTTATGCTTCTTTAGGGAGGTGTAATTTGAGCGTATCACGCCCCCGTAGTCAGATCCTTCACAAGATAAGAAAAAGGAAAAAATTCCATAGAGGAGTTATTATCTTGACAAAAATTAGAGACAGATATTAGATTATTTGTCATAGGTGGAGAGCAAAGGAAATGTTGAAGCTGGAATTGGTGATTTGATACATTAAAGTACACATTACCAGTATGAGAGATTGGAATGGTATTACCATTACCCATAACGATCTCCTCCGAACTGTGTTAGTCCTGTGTAGTAGTTAGACTTTGTGTCTCTGAGGCAATATGATGGGTCGCGCAACTATAAACAATCCATGGAGCTGATTGGTTCTGGAGATGTGCAGCATAATTATCACAGGCTTGAAGATTATTGTGAGAGTGTGTTCGACAGACATGAGCAGTATGACCTCTACCATCACAGAGTTGGCAATAGAGGTTGTTGTTGGAAGACTGATGTTGTTAATTGTTGCGCCGATGTTGTTGATTGTTATTCCAAAACTAATTACAATTTTGAGGATTTTATGCATTGGATCGTCGAGTATTGTTTTGGTTATTGTTGGAGCCCGGACGGGTAGGAGTGGAAGCAGTCCCTTGAGCAAAGTTGGCAGTAATGGTAACAAAAAGTGCCTTTTTTGCTTCCTCATGATGAAGGAAAAGGTCCTGCTCAATGAGCTTTTCATATAGTTGTTCATAGGGGATCGTCGAATCTCGAGCGCAAATAGCAGCTTAAATTTCTCAAAATTCAAACCCTATATTACTTCAATTGAAAGGTGCAGTTGATCAACAGAGAGTTGAGGTTTTCTCCCAAGGGGGAGATGGTGTCCTTCGTTACCAGGGTCACTTATGTGTTCCTAATGTGGCTGAGTTGAGGTAGGAAATCCTTACAGAAGCTCATAATTCCAGATATTCTATTCATCCAGGTGCCATTACGATGTACAGTGATCTGCAGGAAGTATTTTGGTGGAACGACATGAAGAGAGACATCGCAGACTTTGTGGCTAAATGTCTTAACAGTTAACAAGTGAAGGTAGAACATCATAAACTAGGAGGTATGACTGAAGAGATTAACATTCCTACATGGAAGTGGGAAGTAATAAACATGGACTTCATTACGGGTATACCTTATACTCGGAGACAACATTATTCCATTTGGGTGATAGTAGACTGAGTCTCTAAGTCCGCTCAATTCATGGCTGTCAAGACTACAGATTCAGCAGAAGACTACACCAAACTCTACATCAATGAGATAGTCAGGTTACATGGGGTTCCCTTGACTATCATCTCAGATAAAGGTCCTCAGTTTAACTCTCATTTCTGGATATTGTTTCAGAAAGGTCTTAGTACTTAGGTAAAACTTAGAACAACATTTAATCCACAAACGGATGGTCAGGTAGAATGTAGCATTCAGACCTTAGAGGACATGTTGAGAGCTTGCGTGATCGATTTCAAGGGTTGTTGGGATGATCACCTACCTCTCATAGAGATCGCCTATAATAATAACTTCAATTCCAATATTAAGATGGCCCCGTATGAGGTACTATATGGGCGTAGATGCAGGTCCCTAGTTGGTTGGTTTGAAGTAGGTGAAGCAGCCTTGATAGAGCCAGATTTGGTAAAGTAGGCTATGTAAAAATTTCACCTTATGAGAGATAGACTAAAAACATCATAGAGTCGTCAGAAGTCCTATGCAAATGTGAGGAGAAGGGACTCGGAGTTTTAAATCAATGATTGGGTTTTCCTAAAGTTGTCACCTATGAAGGGGGCGATGAGATTTGGAAATAAAGGGAAGCTCAGTCCTAGATATGTAGGACCTTAATAAATCCTGAGAAGCGTGGGTAATGTGGCTTATAAGTTATAGTTGCCAGCAGAACTAGTAGAGGTTCATCAGGTCTTCCACATTTCCTTGTTGAAGAAGTGTGTGGGTGATCCGGCATCAATAGTACCATTAGAGAGGGTGGCTACGAATGATAGTTTAACTTTTAAAGATATGCCGATTGAGATTCTTGACCGTCAGGTTCGTAGGTGGAGGAATAAAGAAGTCACTTCACTGAAGGTTTTGTGGAGGAGTTAGTCCAGAATGGGAGCTTCTTGGGAAGCAGAAGCAACCATGAAAGCCAAGTATCCTCACCTCTTTCCTTCTGCTTCTGTTTCAGCTTGAGGTAATAGTTCCTCTCACGTCTCTTAGTTTTATCTTGCGTAAATTTTGTCTCAACATCTTGTTCCCTCAGTTATTCTTGCATTTCAGTATATTTGCATGTTCTTCAGTAAGATATCAATTTCTAGTACTTAGTGGTTTTGATTGCGCTCCTTCCCTCCATACTCAGCTCTTTTAGATTTCATTCGAGGATGAATTTTCTTAAGGGGGAGATAATGTAACACCTAAGACCTCAAAATGAAGAAAATCCTATTTTTCAGAAAAACTTGTGCCAGTACCGACGAAACCACCAACGAACCATAAGTAGAACCACAGACCGTAGGTGGGGTTGCGTCGTTAAGGACCAAATGTTGATGGTCTTTGATTCTTGGACCCACGGTCCACCAGTATGGTTGATTCTTGGACCTATGGACCGTAGGTTTGACCGTAGGTGAGGGTCAGCAGCTAGTTGGAGGAAATTCGTTGTTGGGTCAACTTCAAACGGTCATATCTTTTAGCACAAAATTAATTAGGAGGACATGACCTATCAAATTAAAGATAATTGATTCCTCTTTCCAACGCCACCGAGTTTGCTAAAATTCCATCTCAGAGTAAAAAGTCATTCTCGTTTTAGTGAACCCATATTAGGCAGACCATGAACTACCACCAGGGATGAAGGTTGGTAGTCCAAACGATGGTCTGTTGGTCCTTTCGTGGATGGCCTTCGTCAACTTTGAAGTTAGGGTCATTAAGGTATTTTTCCTATGCGTTGGGGCCTTAAACTACGTCGTATAATGCCTAAACTACATAGTTTTACTCTTTCTAAGATGAATAGCTTAGTCAGACTTATCTAGCACTCTCATTCACCAAAAATCATCTAAACTTGGAGAAAAAAGAAGATGGAAAAGTCAACCAAACCTCCCAAGAACAAGCAGCAGTGTTCTTCAAGGTTCAACCCCGAAATCGAAAGTATTTCCCCATATATTTCGTCACCAGGTATATAGGATTTCACTAGTGGGTTCCTTTCATCCACTAGGTCCCTAGAATTCAGTCAGTTCCTTGATTATCCATATCTTGTTTAGACCTAGGGTTTCTAAAACCTAGGATATTTATGTAGTTGTTGTAGTATCCTAAATCGAAATAGCTTGTTTCTTGGAAAGTTTGCTTACTTCCTTCAAGGAAACTCAGAACCCTTGTTGTATATATTCTCTTAGTTCAAGAATTATACTTTCTAGGTCAGTTCAAAAGATAATAATGCTCCAGATTTCAAATGTCACATTATCAATATATAAATGTAGTATTCTCAAATTGCATGTAAGTATTTTGAGCTATTCAGTAATTCAACATTTCAGTTACATTTGTGTCATATAAATATTCATTTAAGATTATACTAAGCATCGAGTTGGATTAGGGTTCAACGTACCCTCATAGTCGAAAACTACATGCCCCCCGTAGGAGTATATGTCCCCTCATTTGGGCATCAGATTTAGTGATCACACCAGTCATGCCTTTATACCCTTAGTAAGGTACATTGGGTCCTCTCGATGGGGCGTATACCTCGGACTGCACGTTTAGCTCACTTGATTTTATATCGGTTAATAGTATCTCCCATAGTCAGACTCCTAGTGCATTTTACCAGGTTTTCAATATATACTTCAATATTCAATTT
The DNA here is from genome assembly GCA_029582685.1 of Solanum piurae. Lineage (NCBI taxonomy): Eukaryota > Viridiplantae > Streptophyta > Magnoliopsida > Solanales > Solanaceae > Solanum > Solanum piurae. The sequence continues at coordinate 3,981 of JAJOOO010021242.1, forward strand.
AGCATGTCAATTTCATGATTAGCACTTGTTCATTGCATTTAGTTTTGTTTTTCAGTTATGTTTCAATATTTACATTCCTACTCAGTTTATGTGATTGCTCAGTTATGCTTTGTTCAGCTTAGTATCTATATCCTTCTTGCTAAGTACATTCTAGGTACTGACGTAAACTTTGCGCTACATCCCTTCATGATGTAGGTTCAGGTACTCAGCATGCATATAACACTTAGATCGATTCTTGGCCTGCATTCAGCAGCTTCAGTTGTGAGTCCTTGTATTTCGAGGACAATAGAAATGCTTTTATTTTAGTCTTTACTTCCAATTTTCAGTTTTGTTAGAGTTAGCTGGGGGACATGTCCCAAAAACTCAACTCAGTTAGAGGCTTTTTATACACAGTAGTAGAATCATCTTGAACCGTTAAGTTTATCTTTCAATTGTTATTAAACTCATAGTATGTTAAATACATTCAGACTAGTTGAAGTTTTCCCTCTTTTCAGTTATTTATTTTTTTAGCTTCTGCATAGTACATGTTTTATTCAATTATTCTTAGTATGCTATGATATACCAAACACGGGGTTAGCTTGGGATCATTCGTGATCCTAGGTTTCATGTTACATCAAAGGGGGTAGCCTCGGGGAGTGACATGTATTAATAGAAACAACAATTTGATATAAGAAGATGTTGTGTGTCTTAGACAAAGGGAAGACACATAGTATGCCTTATGCTCATGAAATAAAGTTATTTTAATCTTTAACTATCTCTAAAATGATCATTTTTAAAATTTGGTCATAGTTTAGGTGGTTATGAATTTTATGATCTCTGATTGACTTGAAATTTGAAGGTTCCATCGTAAAATTAATTAGATGGGTTTTAGGTAGTTTGTCAGATGAAAATATGATTTGAATATGATAAGGTCATTCTTTAAGTTAATTATATTTATGTTAAATTAGGAACATGATTACACATTATGATTTAACATGAATTGATATATGATATGAATATTGATCTTATTATTTTTCTTAAATCGTTTGAATCTGAATTTGAACTCCGATTTATCATAAATTCAATAGGTTTATTACAAACAATCAAATTAAGAATATTCGTTGTTATACAATAATTTGTAATTCGAGATCCTTTAGATAATGTTTTTGTTTACATTTTTTTGTATCTTAAAAAATAATTTTAATGAAAATTACTCACCTATGATACAATAGTGATAGAGATTGTTCTCTATGGTCTTCATAACTAAATTTTAGTGAAGTATTAAGTTCATGTGTTGGCTTAGACCTTACTCCATACCGGATGAAATTGATATAAGTCATTAAAATTTAATCTATAGTTTTGATGATTTGTATTGACTCTCCCTATCTGAGTAATATTTTATTGGATCAATGATCTAGGGATAATGATATTTACTTGGTACAAATCAACATATAGTACTCTCCATCTGAGTTAGCTTTTGTTCTATATTTGTTGGAGTTAATATCTGACATCACATATGTATGTTGCTTGAGTAATTATTTTTCATCAAAATTAATCTTTCAAGATGCATGGATATCCATGAGATGTATTTTGAATTTTGATGTTCAATATATACATAAACATGTTGATTTTTGAAAAATAGTATTTAGATAATGTAAATAATTTTAGAATTTTTTTCTTTGTTCTTGATTCGTATATCTATTTCACAAATGTTGATATGTGATAAAAAAAAATCGAATGAAAAAATTTAAATTCTATCCCGACCAAATAATGTTTTCAACCAAACTGATCATAGTTTTTGAATTCGAAAAAAAAGACTCTGATTGATTTGAAATTTGGTAGAATCTTAAGAACGACCTAGTAAGAAATGCTTCTTTTTTTTATTATTAAATAAATTTTTGGGCATATTTTGTTATAGAGGTACCTCCCCTCATTACCAAAATTAAATAGTAGTGAAGTATTAGTTTCATGTGGTGGCTTTGACCTTCCTCCATATCAGATGAAATTAATACAAGTCACTATGTATTTAATCGCTAGTTTTGATAATCTATATAACTCTCCTAAACTGAGTAATATACGATTGGATCAATGTAACTAAGGTGATTTTCACTTGACTGAAACTAACAGTAGACTTTCCATCTGATTTAGATCTGTATAAGTTTATGAAGTAAATAATTGAGCATTGTACATGTGTAATGCATAAGTAGTTCTCCTATCCCGTCGATTGGCTATTCAAGGTCCATGGATATATATGTATAAAATGAGCCCTGAATTTTATAATTTAGGATTATTCGGCATATTATGATCTATTTAATATATTATGTCTCAAATTCTCAATAGACTTTACAGACCCACTTAGTACTACTCAAGAATTTCTTTCGATAGAGATAAAACATTAATTGAAAGAGTGCATTGTATATGTATATTATGTTAGAAGAAATTATTTTTGGTTTCTAACAAGATAAGAGATGGATAGTTAATATATTTTTCTTGTAACTCTCCTATTATATCTTATAGTATATTGATGTATGAACTTTTTATTAGTATTATATCTCATGAATAGAACTATATTAATATGTGACATAAGAGAAAAATATTTTAAATTGAATGAAACTTTTCTATACACTAGCGTCTAAGCAAGTTATTCTGTATAAACCTTTGAGATTGGTTAAAGAATGGACATAACCGTTCATTTAAAGTGAAGCCATTACCAACATGTGAGTCATGTTTAGAAAGAAAAATGACTCAGATACCTTTTCTCTTAAAATGAAAATAAAGGTAGTGATATATTAGAATTAATCTATTCTGATTTGTGTGGTAAATGATCATTTAGGCAAAAGGTGAATTTGAGTATTCTGAGATTTTCATAAAGTTGCTCATGATATGAATATATAGTTTTGATGTTTTGTAAGTGTTAATGACTTGATAAACTCAAAATATTTTAAGACAAATGAAAATAACATCATGTAAAATCTATAAAATCACTGCAATCAGATTGTATACCTATCTGCAGAGCGGATGAGTCACTTATCTAATAGAATAATTGCATTTGAATTATCTACACCAGACACTCTATAATAGATTGGTGTAAAAGAGAAAAGAAATAGACTCTTATGAAGATGATAAGATTAATGATTGGGATTATTTTGTTATTTTTTTGTTTCTTTTGGGATATGTTCTTAGAACTAGATATGACATTTGAATTCAATTCATGTTAAATCAGGAATGAAACATGCGTGTTAATTGGATATCCAAAAAGAATGAAAGAAGATTTATTTTATTGTCCTAAAGAAAAAAAGGCAATTGTTAAGACAACTGTCAGATTTCTAGAAAATGACCATTTAGTAATCCATATTCCTAGAAGTAAACTAGTTTTACAGGAACTGAACAAAAAAGTAACAAATGAGTCAGTTGTAAATTCATATGCTCAAGAACATCTAATCGGTATGTCAAAATTAACGTTCCATTGCATTTAAGTAGTGGGAGAAACATTACTAGACATAAGAAAACTACTACCTTAAGTAGTGGGAGTGATGTTGGGTAAATTAAAGAACAGTACATGAAAAAGTTGTTAATATGTCAATTCCAAAAGGTTTTGAGGAAAATATTAAGACTCAAGAACATGAAAGTGTGACTATTGTAATAGTCCATAGTCATAGTGGGAGAACCATAACGAAGATTGATTGGTTTTGTTTGTTTAAGAGGACTTTCATGATAGAACTCCATAAAAGAAGTAAAGTTTTGAAGGTTTCATGATAGGTTCTCTGAAGATCTAATACAATATTGAGAAGTAATGATGAAGCACTACTAGACAAAGTTGCAAAGGAAAATATCTTAGTAAGATCCTTTTGATAAGAAATATAAAAGGAATATTTGTGAAAGTTGTAAATTCATTGTTAACAGTCACCGTAGGCAGCTCGCGTTGGACTGCGGACATGCTCTTGAACCATCCTTTTCTGCAGAATTCATCCAAAATAGCCAACACAGCAAAGACAAGGAATGAAACTTGTGGAAGGGTATTGGGTGTAGAGATATTTTAGGCTTGATTCAGTAATCTTTGTAAAATAGGAAGCTTATATTAAGCCCTTGATTGTAGGCTAAATAGCTAGCAACTAGTTCCATGTATTGTAACTTAGCAGTTGTTATATATTTATGTACATGTCTCCTTTGAGAAATAACTCAATACAAAAGAACTATTCTGGGTACTGGCAATAGATAGATCGATAATAAAAAATTGATTTGTAAAGAAGTACGTGTGGGCTTGATCCCTCTTTAGGCTTTGTATTGGGTGCGTAGGGAGAGTGCGACGAATATGATCGCACGTGCAGCCCCTTGTGTGGAAGCTAAATTATATGAAAATCTGAAATGATGGGCAATACCCATATACTATCTGAATATAAGAAAAACTGAGAGTTTGAATAGAAGTGAAAAGTCAAACTCTACGACTAAAGCTAAAACTAACTATGTCTGAAATAAAGCCTCTACTGACTAGAAATGATGGGACATGCCCCAGCTAAGTCTCGCTAAACTAAAACTAAAAGACTAAAATCAAGAAAATAATCATGTAACTAGCCCTCGAAAAATGAGGACTCACCACTGATGCTGCTGAACTGAAGATTGGGAACTGATCTATGCGTGATCTGACTGCTGAGGACCTAAACCTACATCACGAGAATATGTAGCATAGAGTATGCGTCAGTACTTGAAAGGTGCTGAGCATGTAGGATATAATAAAACTGAATAATAATCATAACTTAATCAAAGCATAAATCTGAGCAATGATAAGAGATAACACTTGAGAATATACTGAGAATACTAAACATGAAATACTAAATGCAATGACCAAGTTTATAATATGTTGAGACTGAAATCTGAACTAAAACTGATTGCATCGTCAATGCAATGGACTCTGACTGAACTGTAAGTAAAAATCTACTTTTGTGCCACTTTGAATCAAGAACTCTACATATTTCCAAACTAATATCATTTCAAAATTTTATGTATCCATAAAATAACGAATATAATCCATAAAAATGCAATATTTAGTACAACACAGACAATTCCTCTACTCTGTAAGCATCATATATCAATTGTTGAGTTTGGTTTTAGTTACTTTAGACATTTTAACATAATATGTTACCTAGTTTTAGGATAATTTGAATTGTAAGTATTTGTTAAGTTGTTTTGATTGGTTATTTAGCCTTTTTTATGAATTTTTCATATGCAAATTTTCTGCAGATTATTTTATCAAGTTGGCTATTTAAAGCCTTATTATGCTTATTGAAAATATCGAGCGACATTTTAATCAGGTATCAAGAGCTTTATTGATCTTACGGGATCTGTACAATCTTCCAAAGAACTACTATGTTACTTTTAACTTGCATGGGTTATTTTTCAATCCTTTTAACCCGTCAGGGCTACACATTTTAACCCGTTAGGGATACTATTTTCAATATGTGCATTTTTCAATGCACAAGCTCTCTAAACCAATTTTTAACCATCAATAATGGCAAGCAACAATCTCTTTTTGAATTCCTTAAAAAAGTTCACTAGTGAAAACTATCATATATAGTCAGTGAAAATGAAATCATATCTTGAAGCCTATGATATGTGGGAAGTGTTAATGGAAGATATACCCTTAAAACCTCTCCCTGAAAATCCAACCGTTGCTCAAATTAAATCTTATTTCGATGAAAAAAATAAAAAAATTTGAAGACAAAAATATAATTCTAATTTTCAGTCTTGGATTTGATTTTTTTCTAAAATCATTGATTTGTGAGACGACAAAAGAAGCTTGGGAAATTTTTTAAAACAATATCAAGGAAGTGATCGAGTAAAAAAAATGTAAATGTTGAATTTGAAAACGGATTTTAAATCTTTTAGGATGCAATAGGATGAAACTATTGTTAAGTATTCAAACAAGGTTTCTTTGATTGTTACTAAAATCAGATTGCTTGGCGAAGATTTCAAAGACGACAAAATAGTATAAAAAATTCTTCTGACAATTTCACAGAGATTCAAGTCTAAAATTTTGTCTTTGGAAGAGTCTAAATATCTCTCTACTATCTATGTCGAAGATCTAGTAAGTGCGCTCTTCAAGCAGAAAATCAAAGAAGAGACTTCATGTAAGATAATGTTATTGAGGGTGCTTCTTATGCACCAAAAAAAATGTAATTATCCTCTTCGCAAATACTGCAAAAGGAAAACACTCTTAGAAACTTTTTATTCGTGGACACCTGATGCAATATGTGGAAATTACAGACAAACCAGTCATTTTACAAAAGTGTGCAAACTTAAGGACAATCTTCAAGGACAAGTTGTAGAAGCAATAATCAAGGAGAATAAATTTTTTAAAATTGAAGTATCTAAAGCAAAGGAGGAGCGTTAAGTTTCCTTTTGTTACTGCAGTCATTTTTTAACATAATAAGTAACCAACTTTTAGGATGAACTTCAATTTTAAATGTTTGTTAAGTTCTTTTAATTTTTGAGATTATTTTGCCTTTTTCAATTTTTGTTATGCCGATTTTCTGCAGATTATGTTATCAAGTTGACTATTTGAATCTCTATTATGCCTGATAAAAATATTGAGAGATCTTTTAATAAATACTTTTTGCTGCACAATTTTTTAAAAACACCAATATCAACGTACTGACTATAATGAGTATTACAAAACATAGACAATTCCTTAATTCCAGTAGCGACAAGCAATATAATGAGTATTTCAAGACCATGTGGAGTTGGAAGGGACTTCACCTCTTCCATTTATGTTAGCTTTAATAAATGATCCTCATAGAGGTTCTGGAGACATGCCCACATTTTTCCATTTCTTATCAACTAAAAGAATATAAAACTCCAATTCTTATACTTGTGGATGTCCCTCAAACTTTTTGAATTCTGATCTGAATAATTTATATCGTCCAGAGACTTCACTAGAAGATAGTGAATAAGAAACACACTGAATTATTTTCTCCCATTTGGGAAATTTAACCTTAAAACACAAATATTACACCTCCCAAAAGAAGTATAAGTGGTCGTTTTCAAATAAAGAACCTAACTTTTAGGTTAGGGTCAATCCCACAAGGAATATGGTCTAGACTTGGGCTAATTTATGATTATTTACCTTAAGTAACACTATTTCGGAAAAAGAGGGGATTTATAAATAAAATAACAGTTGATTGATTTGAAGTGACAAGTAAAAAGTAATCACAATTTTCAGTTTAAATTATCAATATCAGATGAAAACTAGGGTACATGTGTTCCACACGAGTTCTTAACGTAGTAATTCCAATAATCCTAACTGTATCCTAGTGTTAACATGCAAGGTTAGTAAGTTATGTATCTCTAAGTGATTGGTCCTCCAAATAGAAAATTTCACCACGCAACTTGGTTCATCTACGGGTGTATGCATTTCTAACCCTTACTCTTAACCCTAGATTAGCCTTCGTAGTAAGTGGATCCGGCTATTAGATAGTGGATTGGCACATCTAAATCTCCATTGTTTAATCCCTTTCTTATTCGTTACCTACTTGGTTCAACAAGTATGAATGAGGCGAGTTATAATGTTGCGCACCATTAAAAAGAATTCTAAATGGAAGATTAACAACACATGCATAAACAATATTCAAGAATTACTTAGTTATTGGTTTTTCATATTTAATTACTCATGGATCCCACAATCCTAGTTGTGGATTTAACTATTCCTGCTTGAGTCATCACAATCCATATTTGAGTTTGAAATAGAAATAATGAACTTACAATTGGAATAGATTGAAAATCAAAGGCAAATTGCATTAACAATCTTTAAGAATTAAAATGCCAAAAGTGTTTGCACAATAATTCTCAAAGCCAAAGTAAAGTTTTACAAAAGGTCTAACAACCCAAAAAACGAAAAATACAACTTATATTTATAGAAACTAAGTCCTAAACCAAGTAGGAAAAGATAACATAAGAAAATCCGATTTGAGCAGTTTCGATCGACGGCAGCCAAATGATGGTCCGTGGTTCAATCAACCATCCGTGGTTAGCTCCGTAAGTCAGAAGTTGGTCAAAATCATGTGGTCTTCAAATGATGGTCTTAACCTACAGCCCGTAAGTCTATGCATGGTCCGTCATGTCTCTCCGTTGTTCAAGTATTGGAACTCATTTTCTCTGAATCAAATGACAACCATCATCCAAGGTCCTTACCTCAGACGACATGGTGTCGTTAGCCTCCATGGTTCAACCCTTGGTCAGAATTCCTTGAACACTCCAACTACGGCATCACCTACGGCCCCTCATGTAAATGACGGCTCGTGATGAGCTCATTTGTTGCCAAAATTATGTTGGTTTAGCTATATTCAACTCTAACTGCTTCAAAACGATATCTTGCAAAATTATACCAAAGCACCGTCATATCTAGTAACGAAAATTCCTAAGACGTATGGAAACTTCAAGTATAATGTATCAACAATACCAAAAATTCACGGTACATCAAACTTCAATATACTCTCCCAAAAGAGGACTGCTAATGTGAACTGAGTAATACTCAACGGTATCCTTCCAACCATTCAACAGGTGAACCCATTACTAAACCCAATTAGTATCATGATTTGTTTAGATAAAGTTTGTTTAGGGAAGTGACACTTAGGGATCAACACGGTTGTCTCTGTTTAGGAGGTGAGAATCAACGTCTTTGTGTTCCAAAAGTAATCAGACATCATCATTTATTGAATGAAAAATTTTGGGAAAATTAAATGATAATTTGTGATACATGTCAAAAAATAAAGGATCAAAAGTTAAAAGATAATATTGTAGTATAAAAATAATCGTCCAACAGAAAATGGACTTGATTGACAATCATGAAAGAATTTCGACCATAATCACCATTGGAAGGTCCATAATCCCTTTGACATGAGTGGTTATATTTCCTTCAAAAACTCCCTTTAAAAGCTCAGAGCTATTGGAATCCATGGATGTCACTCAATTTGAACAAAAATTGAGCTAGTTTTGAGGGTTTAAGTCTTATGGATTGGCTGGGATTTTCATATATATTGTGCTCCAAGATTTTTGAAATTTATTTCGAGATAAATTATTATATATGCATGCTACTTTGAGTTCCACAAGTAACCAAACAGAGTTATTTATTGAAAATGTTTTTTGAAGTCTAACTATCCCATAGCTAACATTAGATTGTTTTTCCTAGTATTATTTCTTGCACCTACTTAGGCTTTAGTAATTAATGAATTTCTAACTACACATTATATAGACGTTGAAGTGAAACTTTATATATAAAGTATTACTTTAGAGACTTGAGGAATATAGAATTCTTTTATATTTCTTGAGATTCCATTGTTTCTATTCCCAGTTTATAACTAGCAGTTTTTTTTCTCATATAAAAAAAGGTAATTGTATGTTCTAAAACTTCTTGATATATGTTATTGTCCATTAATGTGTTTAGTATTGAAATTGTTCAAGTATTTATTACCTGAAGATTAATATGGAACTATTTCAGGTAACAAATGATTTCCCTAATGGAGAACAAAAAGAGCAAGAGACATTCAATACAATTTTCAATGCCGGAAGAGACCATATATGATATATATTCTAAGCTCCTAGTTGATTATTTAATGTGTGTTAATTGTATTTCTATATTATACAATTCTCTTATTTCGGATCCATGTTTTGTAAATATGCCTCATAGACGCTCTATATCTCATACGATGAGACTAATTCCTCTCACATTCAGGTGATGGAAAATTATCTTACACCATCGATTAAAAGGTGGAAACTGAAAAAGTCAATTTTTGTTGTTATCAGGATGAGAGAATTAACTAGGGTATACGTGTTCCCCACAAACTCATAACGCAATAATCCTAGTAATAGCAATCCTTTCCTAGTGTACTACATGCAAAGTGATAAGCTAGGTATCTCTAAATCCTTGGTCCGGCATCTAGAGAATTTCACCCCACACCTTGATCCGGCTACATGTATATAATTTACTAACCCTTACCTTTACCTCATATTACACATCACATCGATGTTTGGCTTAGTTATTACTTCGCACCAATCGACACTAGATTGTTAGATAGTATCACACTAAATCTATGTTGATCATTTTTTTCTTGTTGATTACCTCCTTGGTCCAGCAAGTTGCAAAAAAAAGAGTTCTAACGTTGGCCACCATTAAAAAGACTTTTAAACGAAAGAATTATCAATGCATGCAAAACACTATTCAAAAATTGCTTATTTACTATTCATACTTTGTTAATCGCTCATGATTACCACAACTCTAATTGTGGAGTTTAGCTACCCATAATCATATGAACACAACTCATTGTTTTAGATGAAAAAATTATGAACTTACGTAATTGAGAATAACAAACCCGGAATTTTCACCTTGAATTTCGGAATAAAGATCACCAAAACGTGCTTAGAAAATTAAGAATTACTAAAGTTGCAAATTAATCTCCAAAGCCAAAAACTAGAATAAAAATAATAAAGTCTAACCCCCAAAAATAGGGTTTACATACCCTATTTATAGAAAACAAATCCTAAAATAAAATTGAAACAAAATAAGGAAATAAAACTGCAGGACGCGTCTCCATTCCACGAGGCTGACCTACGGTCCGTAAGTCGAGTAACGGTCCATAGATCTCTTTCGTGGCTCCATACTTAGCCGATTTGAAATCTTCACAAATCCACCTCTCTCAGTCAGCTTCCACGAACCAGCAGCACGGTCCGTAAGTGAGACAACGAACCGTTAGTCACCTCCGTCGCTCCATACTGAGATTATTTCAACTCAGGTACTGGAACTACTCCTCTGATCACTTCTACAGAGCTGCAAGACGGACCGTAAGTCATTCGACAGTCCGTCAGTCCTCACCGTGGTTCCACACTTGGTTAGATTTCCTTGAGCTTCAATCTTGTCATATCTGGTCGTCCCACAACCCTCATCAATGGGGCGTCACTCATCCTACGGTCCATAGGTGCCTCCGTAGGTGACTCTCTTTAGCACTTGCCTCAACTACATCTTCATATTTTCACGCCTAAGTTTATTTCCTGAAATTACAACAAAAAACACATAAAGCTAACACAAAAATGCCTTAGACATTCACAAATCCTAAGTGAAACGTATCAATAGTACCGTAAACTCACGGTACATCAACACCCTCAACTTAAAATCGTTGTTTGTCCTCAATTAACACATTATGACTCTAAACGACACTTGTACAGAAGCACACAATTTCAGCCTAAATAATCACATGGCTCTTCATCCCGACTCTTAAACTCAAACAAGCTAATTTGTGCGGATCCAAACATGACAATAACTGACCAAGCAACACAAACCTCCACAGTTTTACTATCACTAAGGTACCAATTTTCTGACAATATAAATAGTGCCCTTACTTCAAACGAACTCCTTCCTCACACACTGAATGTTATTCTTGGTACATGTAGTTATTCAACACTCACACTCAGAAATAATTTCAAGTACAGTTGGTTCTCAATGTCATAGGCTTACCCTTATTTCACTACTTAGACTCTCCAAACTAGACTCTAGGATCACTATATGGGTTTCTTGGCTTGTAACGTAGGCTTAGGGTCAGGTGTGGTACATTTGGGTAATTTTAGTGACTTTCTGCCCTCCTTGACATTACTTTATGCTTTCGACCTCTTTTTTCCCTATCTTTCGACATCCTACATTTTTCCTCTTTTCCTTGATTATTTTCAACCACGGATGCGACTTCCACTTTGTAGCTCTTGTACTTTTCAATTACATCTTTTTCTTGCGTTTTATTCTTCTTGCTTTATTTTCACCAAAGTCGCATCCTCTTTCTTTTCTTTTCTTTTCAACACCAAACTCTTTTCATACCCATCTTTCTTTTGGTTTCCTCTTTCATAGCCACTCTCGACTTACGGATTTTCCATGAATTGAGGTGCACAATACCTGATGTCGGATCACGGCCAAGAACGAGGTCACGTTTGCAGTAGCCACCCTCAGCTTAGGCTTTTGGCCTAAGTTGAGGTACACATGTCCAAGGAGGGACTAGGGCCAAACATTATATTTTGGGAAGGTGAGTTAGGGAGTTAGAAAGAAATGGTCTATTTTAGGCTCAAAGTATTTGGATCGAAGGGAATATTTTTTTCATTTGGTCGGACTCTTTTTAGGCAATTTAGTGGACTATTTAGAATAAGGGCCTATGATCACTTCCTAGCATCTAGAGTAGATTATCTTAGCAGGACCAATCGGGCAAGTTCTAGATTGGCACATAACTGTTTGAACAATCAATCATTCTCTCACTCACTTGGCACATAGTTACATTATCAGATTGTCGGATTACCCAGTTTAAGTTAAGCGTAGGTCATGCAGTTGGTTCATTCTTATGTCATCTTCAAAGCCAACACATTCAACTTATTCTAGACTTCTGAGTTTTAGCACACAATTCATTTTTTTGTTGTTATCATTTTTTTTCAAAACGAAGATTATGCCATCATGCTTCAAGATTATTTTGCTTGTACACATACGATTACTAACACAGGTCGGTTCAACAGAAAATAAACAGTCTCTTGGGGAAAAAGAACACAGGAAAGAAAACCCCAAGAGAGGATTATGAGTTGGGTTACTCAGACTTCACCCTATCACTCACAATCCATTTACCCCACCCCCAACAAAATAAGTGCAATTGTCCCAATGCACAAAAACAGTAAAATCAAAAATGGATTTGGGTGAAGCAAACCTGTGGCGTATAGCGCCGACGCCTCATTAACTAGCGGGTAGGTCCGGTTTCCCGGCCTCCGCAACAACAGTAGTAGGGTCACCCTCAGTAGTTCCCGCATCTTCAGTCACATCACCCTCAGTAGTGCTATTCGTCAGTCTCACCACACCTTTAGTAGTGGGCAAACAACTCGACGCTCCAACCATCATCTCATGGGTTCTTTGCTCCCGTAACCGCTCATCTACGATGGAAGCTTTTATGGCCGCTCTTTCTAACTTGCGTTGCTTCCTATAGGCCTTTTCTGCCTTCGTGCGCTCGGGGTGTCGACTAGATCGGTGCCTCTTCCCACGGGCACGTGTTGGCTGCTCCTCCACCTCATCTCTGCTAAACAGTGCACCCAGAACTGTATCATCACCAAGTGCAGAGGGTGAAGCCTGAGGCTCAACAATGAGTGTAGAAAAAATGGCATCCACATCGGTCCGGAGGTCAGCTATATCTGTACGAAGGGCACTCACATCAGCGGTGGGGGCAGGTCTCTCCACCACTCTCACCTCGAAGGCATCTAAGCGTGCGTTAACAGCTTGGACCTTCTGATCCACCATCGCCGCCATCCTCTTTTTCGCTTGCTCATTAGACTCGGCATTCAATTTCCTCATCCATGGCTTCAGGTGATGTAGCAGGGTGGCCATCTGACCCTCCAACTTCTGGACTCGAGCCAATGGTATCATAGTCATTCTGGAGAGTGGGGTGGCTAGAGATAAGCTTGGGGCCTGGCTGGCCGTCTGAGAAGAGGAAGTTGGGTGCTCATCATTCAAAGTTGTAGTGAGGGACCTATCTCCCTGCATCTGCCTCATAGTGTGTATTAGATCCTCGCCCATAGGTACATTGACTCGGGGCCCTCTGTGTGGTGCTGCCACATTCGCGTCATCTTGAATCAATCCAATGTCAAGGGTCCCAGTCGCATGCACCAATTTATCACAGTGCCAAATAGGCACTCATGTATCCCTGCAAAGCTGAAATATCATACAAGGGAAAGGGTAGCTGGTGGTGGTTTTGAAAGCCCTCTGATGCAATTCTCCCAGTAGCAGGCGATGGAAATTTATATCCAATATGGCAACCAGTTCAACCACCATGACCGCTCTATCCCATGTGACTATATTATCGGCCATTATTGGTGACAATCTATTTTGGACCAATAGCCAAAAGAACTAGGCTGCCAAAGTGAGGGTGGGCCTTCTGAACACCCAACCGGGGTGCATCAACCCATTCCGCTCTCTCCCCATCCAAAGCCATATGCCGATCTAGCCATGATATAACCGCTTCCTTTTTATCAGCATTTCGGCCAAAGGCTCCTGTCCGCACAATTTCCCACCGATAGTAAAATTCAGCGGTGGTGTCCGCCCATGTGTGGTGAAGGTTAGGGCCATAAAGGAACCGGCTGATGGTGGTGTGGGATAAGTCCACTGAGACACCTCAGACCATGGTGGATGTGAGGGGGTCTTATGTTGTGGGCTTGGCTTTCTTGTGAATTCGCCCTCGGAGAGTGGCATCATAGGAAGTGTAAAACTCCCGCACAATCTCCTCACTATAAGTACTAGAATCACGAACCATCCACTCACACTTGTGTCTTTGGAAAAGCTGGTGGATATCTGGCATAGTGTGGAGGCTCCCGGTGAGAACTCTTGGCAATATTCATCTTGGCATCACGGTAAATCTGCCACTGCCCCTCGACGCACCACCTATTCTGCTCTTTGTCTACAGGATCCGGTTGGTCATTTTGAGGAATATGAATCCCGTCAGATCTAGATGCCACATCAGACGAGGCAGCCGCTTCATGTGCACTTGAACCGGTGGCGGACCCAGACCCAGATCCGGCAACAAAGTTGGACTCAGAACCGGACCAGACCTAGTTGGTGACTCGATCAGTGTATCCTCCTCATCAGACTAGGAGGCAGTGACTACATCGGGGAGAACCTTCTTGGACTGGTTCCGAGCAGTTTGAGCAGGTGTGGGTGAGTAATTCGAGTTTCATTCCCTGTCGGTATCCTTATTGATAAGTTGTAAGGACGGGGCCATGGACTTTGACCGGCCCCTGTTGATGACGACTTTCTTGTTTGGTATCATGGTACCTGCGGAGGAGATATTAGTACCCAACACAAGCACTAAACATGGTGGAAAGAATTTAAGAACCATAACCAAATGAAATCAAGAAGAAAAAAAAAATACAGTAAGCTACAGTGGTAACCGACAGAGGGAACCTACGGTCCGTGGACCTACTCCATAAGTCAGTAGTAACCAGTGCATATTCACAGATGGAAACAACGGAGATGCAGAACGGTTAGTGGGTCATTCCACGGACCGTAGTTCACCTCCGTCGTGTCACACTTGGGAAATTTCCCAAGTGCCCCTGCCACGGACCTGATCAACAGTCCGTCGACTGAACGACGGTCCGTGGACGGGGTCTCGTGGGTGGGTCTGGGCCAATTTTATGCATCAGTGGTTATCATTTCGACATTCAAGAGGATCAACAACAACACTAAGCAAGTCTAATCATGCATTTCAACATTCCACATGCTAGTTCGTCATTCTCGGGGGTACAATAATTCAATTAGGCACGCCATTCATACAAGTTATGGAACCTTAAGTCGGAACTTACATTTAGACTCGTAGTTCTACTGGTTTTAAGGTAGAATTACCTACAATCACTGACCATCATCCCAAGGGCATCTAAACTTCATATTTAAGATGCATTTAGGGATGATTAACTACCCAAGGTCCACTCCCGACCTACCCTATTCAAGCTATGAATCGTAATTCAAAGTGAGGGGACAGTCAGTTACCTTACAAGAAATGAGGAGTCGTGTGATTGCATGCTGAGAGTTAGACTACGACTGAATTTGACCCAACATTGTATCGTACCCGGACACCGAACTCTCTTAATGATGGGAAGTTTTGGGGAAAATGGGAAGGGTGTGAGTATGTGGATTGTGGGGGTGAATTTCTTTGGGATATCTGATGGAGGGTGGTGTGAGGGACTGAATTTTTCAACTATGTGGTGTGGGGGTTCGGATGAGGGTTTTGGAAAGAGTGGGAAATGTTTTAAACTTTGGGGTTTTAAATAGAGGGAGTCCGGGTCGGGTCGGGCAGACTAGGGTTTCGACCTACGAGACCCCGCTTATGGCCCATAGGTCGGGACCGTAGATCACCTCAACACTTAGAAAAATTTAGGGACTTACCTGGGGTCTACGGACGCCATTCATGGTCCGTGGAGTGAACGACGGACCATTGATGGGGTCCGTAGACCGCTGATTTTTCTGCAAATTCTACTTTTCCCCTGCATATGTAGCAACCATTAGCCCTTTATTTTTACATTTACTGGACACTTTTTAGACACGGACCCTATGCTATGTCTAGCCAACACTAAAACAACTGTCTAAATGAGTACAAAGAAGCATCTACTAAACGGAAAACAAAAAAAAACCTATTGTTGGCTAGATTTTACATCTTGGGTTGCCTCCCAAGAAGCGCTTAATTTAACGTCGCGGCACGATGCAGGCCTCTTGATTACTCAGACTTCATCAAGATGATAGGCCTCAACAACTTCTTGCACACTTTCTGCGTTTCCAGATAGATCTTGATCCTTTGCCCGTTAACCATGAGCGTTGTTCCTTCACTGTTCTCAAGCTCAACCGCTCCATGGGGGAGCACTTTTGTGAGAAAAAATGGCCCGGTCCATTTGTATTTGAGTTTGCCCAGAAACAAGCGCAACCTAGAGTTGATTAGAAGCACAAGATCACCCACAACAAATTCTCGCTTTCCAAATCTTTGATCATGATACCTCTTCATCTTCTCATTGTACAAGGTTGAACTTTCACAAGCTGGCAAAACTCATCAAGCATATTCAAGTGATTCATTCTTTGATTAGATGCGGTGCCCCAATTCAAATTTAGCTTCTTCATCGCCCACAAAGCCTTATGCTCTAGCTCTACCGATAAATGGAAAGACTTCCCATATACAAGTTGGTAAGGAGACATACCTATGGGGTCTTGTATGCAGTGCGCTAGGCCCATAGAGCATCATCAAGCTTCCTTGACCAATCCGTTCTATTAGCATTCACAGTCTTCGCCAAAATCTGTTTGATCTCTCTGTTAGACACTTTAACTTGCCCGCTAGTTTGTGGATGGTAAGGAGTGGCTAAATTATGGCGGACACCATACTTCTCAAGTAGCGCCTTGAACTACTTATTACAAAAGTGGGAACCTCCATCACTGATAATCGCCCTTGGGGTACCAAATCTGGAGAAGATATTATTTTTCAAAAATGCGGTGACACTTTTACCTTCATTGTTGGGGAGCGCAACTACTTCCACCCACTTCGATACATAATCAACCGCAGCAAGAATATACTTCATCCCATGTGAACCAACAAATGGACCCATAAAATCAATACCCCATACATCAAACAACTCTATTACCAATATAGGATTAATAAAAAGCTCTTGCTTCTTTGAAATCCCTCTTTCTCTGTGGCAACGATCACAAGACTTGGCGAAATCATGATCATCTTGGTGGATAGTAGGCAAGTAGTACCCACATTGCAAAATCTTGCGCAGTCCGAATACCACTATGATTCCCACCAACAGGCGATGAATGACATGCTTCAAGTACACTCAACATCTCAACCTCAGGCAAACAATGACGAATAATCCCCTCAGCACAACTACGATACAAGTAAGGCTCATCCGAAAAGAATTTCTTCACATCATGCATAAACTTTTTCCTTTGGTAAAAAGACAAATTTGGGGGTACCAAATCGCTTGCCAAATAATTAGCAAAGTCTGCGAAGCTTGATTGTTGGTCCCCTTTCTATCTTTTACCACAAAATCAAACTCTTGCAGCAACAATGCCCATCTAATCAACCTCAGTTTTGCATCCTTCTTTTCCATCAAGTACCTCAATGCAGAATGGTCAGTATGCACTATGACCATAGTACCAAGCAAGTAGGATAGAAATTTCTCGAATGCGAAAACCACCGCAAGAAGTTCTTGTTCAGTCACAGTATAATTCTTATAGGCCACATTTAGAGCTTTGCTAGCATAGTAAATAGGATGAAGAATTTTCTCTCTCCTTTGTCCTAATACTACACCAAGCGCCACTCCACTCGCATCGCACATTACCTCAAACGGTTGTCCCCAATCCGGTGAAATAATGATAGATGCAGTGATAAACTTCTCCTTCAACTCTCCAAATGCTCTCAGACAAGAATCATCAAAATCAAACTTATACTCTTTTTCGAGCAGTTTGCACAATGGATGTGCAATTTTAGAGAAGTCCTTGATGAACCTCCTATAGATACCTGCATGCCTAAGAAAACTTCGAACACCTTTTACAGAGATAGGTGGTGAAACGTTTTCTATTACCTCTACTTTTGCTCTATCAACCTCAATGCCCTTATCAGAAATCCGATGACCCAGAACTATCCCTTCTTTTACGATAAAGTGGCACTTCTCCCAATTTAGCACAAGATTGCAGTTTTCATACCTTTTAAGAACCTCAACTAGATGATCCAGACATCGATCAAAAGAATCACCTACCATAGATAAATCATCCATGAACACTTCAAAAGTGTCGTCCACCATATCAGAAAATGTCGACATCATACAGCGCTGGAAGGTCGCTGGAGCATTGAACAACCCAAATGACATTCGTTTGAAAGCAAAAGTCCCATAATGGCAAGTGAAGGTGGTCTTATCTTGGTCTTCCGGAGCTATAGAAATTTGGTTGTAACCCGAATACCCATCAAAAAAACAATACCAACCCTTTCGTGCAAGTATGTCCAACATCTGGTCCATGAATGACATAGGAAAATGGTTCTTCTCTGTTAACGCATTCAACTTCCGGTAATCCATGCAGACTATCCATCAGGTCACGGGCCGCATTGGAACAAGCTCATTTCTCTCATTTGGAACCACGGTAATACCACCCTTCTTAGGCACACACTGCACAAAACACACCCAACTACTATTTGCAATGGGATAAATAACTCCGGCATCCAACCACTTGATGATCTCCTTTTTAACTACCTCTTGCATAGGTGGATTTAATCTTCTCCGGTGCTCGATACTAGGCTTGTAATTTGGCATGAGTTGGATTTTGTGAGAACAAATACCGGGAGGAATCCCAATAATATCCGCAATAGTCCACCCAGTAGCTCGCTTGAACCTTTTTAACACATTCACTATTCACTCTACTTGTCTCGCATTTAAATCTGCCGCAATGATGATCGGCAAAGTATTATCTCTACCCAAGAATACATACCTCAAATGCGGTGGTAGAGCCTTAAGCTCCAATTTCGGTGCCTCTACAATAAATGGTCTCGCAGGTAGGGACTCGTGATTCTTCATGTCTAACTCATACTTCTTTGGTTTTGACCGATATTCACACCTATCGAGTGCATCTACCAACTCATCGTACTCTTCAATACCATCGCTATCGAAATTCATCATAATTGTTGCTAGTCCCTCAACACCTAATTGCTCTTCAATTTGCACTTATGTTCCACTCTCAACTCTGTAATTTATAGCAGATACCCTTTGGAGCTCACCACTCTGCTTCATGGACCTACAAATATTCAAAGTAGCTTCTTCATTGTTCAGTCTGAAATTCATCTACCCCTTTTCCATATCAACCAACGCACCCCCTGTGGCAAGGAATGGTCTCCCAAGGATGATGGGAACCTCAAAATCAACCTCACAGTCAAGAATCACAAAATCCGCTGAAAAGATGAACGACTCCACTTTTACTAGCACATCATGGAGTATACCAATATGCCTTTTCACGGTTTGATCGGCCATAAGTAACCGCATCGTAGTAGGCTTTGGATCCCCTAGACCCAACTTCTTAAAAATAAACAATGGCATGAGGTTTATGCTAACACCAAGATCACACAATGCCTTAGCAAAGTGTAACAGCCTTATCGTGCATGAAATCGTGAAAGCACTAGGATCTTCCTTTTTCTGCCCAAGAGACCTAGTAGAAATAGCGCTACAATGCTTCAATCTATAATCATCTTCAAAACTCACATACTTATTCTTTGTTACCATATCTTTCATAAACTTTGCATACCCAGGCATTTTCTCCAAAGCTTCTATCAACGGCACGTTGATGGAAAGTTGCTTCAACATAGTAATAAACCTGCGATATTTACCATCTTCAGTCTTCTTAACTAACCTCTGTGGAAAAGGTGGTGGAGGTCTAGGTATGGGGACCACTTTCTGAGATATCTCCGTTTCTTTCTCTGTCGCATTCTCAGATTCTTCTCTAACATCTACCACGTCATCTTCTTTTCGAATCTCAACATCTACCACAGACGACATAGGTGGATCAATGGTTTTCTTACCCCCTCGAGTAGTAACTGTCATACAATGACCATCATTCTTAGGATTCTGGATGGTGTTGCTAGGAAGAGTGCCAGGTTGACGTGGGTTCACTGTAGTAGACAATTGAGTCATATACTGCTCCAGATGCTTTATTGACACTGCATGGGCATCAAACTTTTGACCAATACCAGACAAGTCATTTCTCATCTCCTTCACATTCTCATCAGTTGCATCAAACCTTCTCATCATCTTCTGCATCATATCTTCAATACGCGCCATATGGCCTCCCGCTTCCCTAGTGCCAGAATCTCGATTTTGAGGGGGAACATAAGGTCCAACCCGATCATTTTTGTTTCCATAGTTGTTTCGGTTATAGTTGGTTTCACGATTGAAGTTCCCATCCCGGACATATTGACCCTCTCGATTGTAATTTCCATAGTTTCGACCTTGGTTTCCTTGACCTTGGCGCCAATTGTCCGTGTGTGATCCTTGGGAGTTTGGTCGAAAACCCCCCGTCTGATCATTCACTGCATAAGCATCTGCTTCATAGTAACACTCATCAACTGGTGGTGGAGTTCTAGTCAAGTAGTTCACAACATTTGCCTTTTCCGGACCTCTGTTGACATGTTTCAATACCAACCCCAACTCGATTCTCATCTGAGCCATCTCTTCACAAATCTCTTCCGCAGACTGGTTGTTTGTAGCATGAACGGAAAATGTATTTCTACCAGTATGTGACCTTGTAGTGCTCCATGATTTATTGTTGCGAGAGATCTTCTCCAGTTTTTCTGCAATATGTACGTATGTGCACTCACCATATGAACCTCCAGCAATAGTATCAAGCAATGCTTTATTATTATCCTCCTGACCTCGATAGAAATATTCCTTCAGCGACTTATCATCAATACGGTGATTCAAACCACCTCTTATGAATGCAGTGAATCTGTCCCTTGAGCTACTCACAGACTCTCCAGGTAATACCACAAAATAGTTGACCTTATCTTTGTGATTGAGTTTCTTGGACACTGGATAATATCTTGCTAAGAACACATCCTTCAGTTGGTTCCATGTATAGATTGAGTTATAAGGAAGCTCAATGAACCATACAGCAGCATCGCCTGTCAGTGATAGAGGGAACACTCGCAATTCGATGACATCCATATCCAAGTCTGGTCGACCTACACAGCTCTTGCAAACCACCCTTAGCTTGTCTATGTGAGCATGTGGGTCCTCCGATGGAAACCCTGAGAACAAGCCCCTTGCTGTAAGCATCTGCATCAATCTACTGGTCACTACAAATGTGTGCCCCGGAGGCAAAGGGGGTAGGAAAAGAGGTCCATTTGAGTCAGCAATATTGATGTTACCCCTATATTTTTCATGCAGTCGTGCGCTTGGTGGATCATACACCCTCAATGCATCTCCCAATTGATTTTCAGCTGGAACCTGGTTGTCCCCACCAACTACCCTCAAAAGTTGCAACTCAACATCATCACCTAGATTACCTCCGATAGGATTAACTTGAACTCCTTGATTGTTCATTCTTCGCAAAGTTCGGTTCAACTCTGGATCGTAAGGAGTAAGTGGTTCACCCTGGCTCCGTGTACTTGGCATACACTAAAGTCAGAACCTGAGAGAGACAAAAACTAAAACAAAAAGTAAAATAAGGAAATATTTGACTAAAGTTCAATAATGTAGTTAGAATTAATCTAAAATCCAAATTTCTCGGCAGCGACGCCAAAATTTGATACGCTCAAATTACACCTCTTTTCTGAAACATAAGCGATCGTTATCAAGTAAATAACCCAACTTGTTGGTTAGGGTCGATCCCACGAGGAAAATGGTTTAGACTTAACTTTAATCGACAATTATATTCGTTTAGTCAAATTACTTCCACAAACAAGTAATTAAAGGGGGGGATTTGTGAAACAAGTTGTAGGAATTTAGTAATTAATCAGTAAACAAAAGTCAATTTTTGTTGTTATCAATATGAGAGAATTAACTAAGGTATACGTGTTCCCCACAAACTCATAACGCAGTTATCCTAGTAATAGCAATCCTTTCCTAGTGTACTACATGCAAAGTGATAAGCTAGGTATCTCTAAATCCTTGTCCGGCATCTAGAGAATTTCATCCCGCACCTTGGTCCGGCTACGTGTGTATCATTTACTAACCCTTACCTTTACCTCATATTAGACATCACATTGATGTTTGGCTTAGTTATTACTTCTCACCAATCGACACTAGACTATTAGATAGTATCACACTAAATCTATGTTGATAATTCTTTTCTTGTTGATTACCTTCTTGGTCCGGCAAGTAGCAACAAACCGAGTTCTAATGTTGGCCACCGTTAAAAAGACTTTTAAATGAAATAATTATCAATGCATGCAAAACACTATTCAAGAATTGCTTATTTACTATTCATACTTTGTTAATCGCTCATGGTTCCCACAACCCTAGTTGTGGAGTATAGTTACCCATAATCATATGAACACAA
>JAJOOO010021243.1:0-16105 GCA_029582685.1 Solanum piurae
AGCTTTATTTAAATATTTGGTTATTTAGTCATTTATATTGTTAAATTAATTAGTTTATAATTAAATTAATTATTTTATTTCGTTAAGATTAAGAAGCTACTTAATTAATTTATGGAAATTCATCTTGTGTAAGTGTTGATCGAATCCCCCGACTAAATTCCAATTGAAATTCAATAGGCTATTGTGGCAATTTTAGCCAATTTCTTCAACCTTTTGCTTCAATTCAATACATTCAACAATTCCCAGGCGGCCCATTTCTTTTCAATCCAATTCCCTTTTATTTTCTAGTCAAAACAGCCCATCAACAGAAACCCAGCCCAAACTCAGCTCTTTTAACAATTCCCAATCCATCAGTTCAACACAAACAGCGTACAATATAGCTACCCTACCCCTGTACAATTTTTTTCTTCTTCTTCACGAACAACGCGACAAAACCAGCGTACAACGACCCTGTACGCGTACAACAGAAGACAATAACATCATTTTCCTCTTCCTCCAACGTCCCTATCCCATTTAAATGTGGCAACAGCACGCGGCTGGACCCTTTCCTCTTTAGGAATGGGGTTGAATTTCAGAGAAAAAGTGTGCCTCTCTTGAATGGTGAAAGAGTTTATGGCATTTGAATTTCGAAATGGGCTTTGGAATCCGAATTTTTCATCCATTTTCCCCCCATTTTCGAACCCTAGTTTCTTTTATATATCTCCCCTTATTCATTGTAGAGGAGGAGGATTTTTTTTTGGGAGGATTCCTTTAGTTGGAAATTTTGGTGTTAGAAAAAATATTTAGAGAACATATTGAAATTAGCTAGCGTTTGGAGGAAGAAATACTCTTGAGCGAAAAATTCTTGAAACTTCCCGTTTGCTGTATTCTGTCTATTCAAATTTCGCCGGAGCTTCGTGTGGTGGTGGAAGCTCTTTTGTGGTCAGTTTGTTGTTGTCCCAGTCGCTGCCCGGAATAAGGTATATTTTTGCAATATGATTGACTAAGGTTCGCGATTCTTAAGAACATTAAGTATTTCAACTAGTGCTTAAGTTTTACGTTCTTTCCTTCCGTGTTTTGTTCTGAACTATTTAATCTGAAATCTGATCTTATTCTGACTAAGATTTAGATTATGAGCCTCTCTTCTTTTTCCTTTCTATGTCTCTGTTCAACTGAGTTTTAGAGAAATGACTTCACTATTTGATATATAACTGATTTAGATTCTTAGGATCTCCTCCTCAATGCTTAGATTAGTCTCAAGAATGATTTTTTTTTCTCTCTTTGTGTTTTTTCTTAGTTTGAGTAATATTCCCTGTTCTTCGGTTGTGTTAAACCTTGTTATTACCTCTAATGTCTTGGGAAGATGTTAAACATGTTTGTTCCTCTTCCAATCTCTTTTCCTGAAGTTGGTGATTTTGCATTCTCGTTCTTACCCATGTTTAGATGCTATATAAATTTTTCAATCACAAGTCCTTGGTATTAATCTGTCATTTTGTTTATGTTTGAATTTACTTGATCTTTAGTGTTACACCCGTTTGTTATTTTCTTTCTAACTAAATACGGACATAATGATCATCCTCTTTTCACCGTGTTGGAGTTTCTATAGGTTGTAGAGAAAGCTTGTTCATTAATATTATTTTGTTCTATGATTAAATTAGCATTTGTCAATCACTGCATATTTGATGTTTGAATATTCATTGACCTCTCTACCTAAATCTATTGCTATCGAAAAAATCTCAATAAACAAATGCCTATCTCTATTCAATGTGTTAAAACCTTGTGCTATCTAGAGTGCTATTGCAAGTCCATATTCCTTTCTCTCTTTGGCCTCATAATTATCTCTTTATTTGAAAGTTGTGCCATAATTCATCTTTGATTTAATTACGAAGTACTTTGTCATTTGCTGATTTATTAAACTATCCGGTCAATGTAGTGAGAACAAATTCTAATCCTTTTCTTCATGTTCTTTGCATGCACACTGTCCCATTCGAGTCCTTTGGACTCTATCCTTGCATCGAGTTGAATTTTTTCTCGGGTCAGCCTCATCTTGTCCGAATGAAAAGGAAGGAATTACAGGGGCTGGAAATTGAGAATATATTCTGGAAAAGCTAAAATCAGGCTGAAAAATGGCCTGTATACACTGATATACCTGCTGTGTACGTTAGTATATAGACGGAAACGCAGTATACGAGTTTGAAAAAT
The DNA here is from genome assembly GCA_029582685.1 of Solanum piurae. Classification (NCBI taxonomy): domain Eukaryota; kingdom Viridiplantae; phylum Streptophyta; class Magnoliopsida; order Solanales; family Solanaceae; genus Solanum; species Solanum piurae. The sequence continues at coordinate 2,182 of JAJOOO010021243.1, forward strand.
GAAAACACAGGTTGCAGGCGTCAAAAGGACTGTATACGCTTGGTATATGGTCCGATATACAAGAAAACGGGTCAAAATACGACCCGTATGCAAAGTATACGCTGGCTGTATCACAATTTTCAGGAGCGAAAATGGGCTGAAAGAGGCCCAAAACGCAGCAATAAGCCCAAATTGACATACTCTTCCTTTCCCTCCTTTATTTATTTTATTGTATTTGACTAACACTTCGATTATCTTATGGTTCAATTTAATTAAATCCCCCAAGATCACCATTTCACTTTTTCATATATATATAGTTAAATTAAAAAATGTAGATTTCATACTTAGTTTTAATTCTATTATTTGTCTCGTCACTTACGTTACTTCTCCTTAGAAAACCCCCATTTAGTCCTATTTCCCTTAAGATACATAGAAATGAAAAAAATAATAAATGGTAATAAATAAATAAGTTAAAATAAATTAGTTTTCTTACTAAGTTAAAATTTCAAAATAAATTGGTTTCCTTACTAAGTTAAAATTTCAAAATAAATTAGTTTTCTTACTAAGTCAATAAAAATTTAAAAAAATAAAAAATAAAAATATAGTTAATATAAATGAGTTCTTTTACTTAGTTAAAATTTCAAAATTAGTCAAAATCATTTTTAGTCAAATCGTCGGTCAACCGCAAGTTAGCGGGCATTCCGAGGGCCTAACACCTTCTCGGAATGTACATTGAACTTCGAACCCTTTTATTTTTAATTGATTTTAATCTGTTTGAGTCTTTTGAAAATTTTAATTATTTTTTCTTGATTTTTTACTAAAAATTAAGTGGCGACTCTGTTCTTTTGGAAATTCGATTTCTCTTAAATCATAGGTTTGATCGATTTTTCAAAAAATTCAGTCATTTTTTCTTTTATATATATTTTTAAATAAAACAATATGTATGACACTCGACTGCATTTATTGTTTTTGACATTTTGTGTGACGAGTTGGAATTTTAAAAAAAACACATCTAATTAAATGTTAGTGTAAATATAAATATTACTACTTAATTTGGCAAGGACAAACTCACGTGTTCAAAATTTCTTTTAAAAAATTAAAAGCGAAACAACAAAAACTCTATAACAATTTCATTTGGCTACGAATTAATGATGATTTATAAGAAAATTCACTTAGCTAGAAGCTTTTCACATGGATTAGCTAGGGATTATCAACAAATTTCATATCTAATTTTATATTTTCTTGTAGTGATTATAGGGAGGTATATTTGGTTTTCCAAAGAGTATTAATAGGGTTTAAAGTTGAGCTATAGGCGGCATGAGCGATTCTCTGAAGCTCCTTTGTTAAAAAATTATATTGTATAGTGTAACTCCACAGACCACAAGTAAGATTTAGGGAAGATAGAGTGTACACGACCTTATCCCTATCTCATGAAGGTAGAAATCAAACTGCTTAAAAAAAACTCAACTCATTTAAATCATATAGTATACATAGAATTAAAATTATTTTTTATGTATATATATAATATATATTTCGTATCTCATTTTAATTAAACTCTTGATATAGTTACGTCTCAAATAACTCTTGTCCAAAGCCCAAGGCTGTCAACACCATTCTTTGTTTTGGAATTCACATATAAATAAATGACAATTTTATACTACCCCATGCAAAAAAAAAAAACGTTACACCACTAGACACCTTAAAAAAAAAACCCGGCGAAAATGGTTACCGTTGAGGAGTATTGTAAAGCGCAATGTGCCGAGGGTCCGGCTACGGTCATGGCCATTGGAACATCTACGCCTTCCAACTGTGTTGATCAGAGTACTTATTCTGATTATTATTTTCGTATTACTAATAGTGAGCACAAGACTGAGCTCAAGAAGAAATTTAAGCGCATGTGTAAGATTAACTCCTCATTAAAAAAAAAAATCCTTACCTAGTTGTTTCATGTATTTTGTTAGATTTTGTGTTATGTTGTTAATATTTGTTGGGTTCGAATAACTTTTCATTGAATATGATTTTCTTGAACTTTTTAATATTTTTAAAATTATTAACCTGCTGAAATATAATACTTTTTATATAGTTTTCTAAAGAAGTTAGGTGCTCTACATTGACTATATCCTAGGTTATATTTTTCTTAATTAGTTGAGTACATCTAGAGGCGTATCTAGAATTTTATGATGATGGGTGCATCATTATGAGAAGGTGAATCTAAGATATAACTTTGATCGATTTGACATTGAGGTTCTTATCACTAAAAGTAGTTAAAACTATGAGAATTTTACACAAATCTCATAGTGTTAAGAGCTAATTGCATCTTGTCCCTACTCTTTTCCAAATTACAAAAATTCCTTAAAATTGGTGGAATCCGGATACATCCTAAAACGTATTGATACATAGCTTCTCGATTTCGGATACATCCCTCAACGTCCCAATACATCCCATCTCGGTTTCGGATATATACATCACTCGACATCCCGATATATCGCGTACGTCCCAATACATTGCGCAAAGTGATGTATCTGATCGATACATCGTGTAAAGTGATGTATCTGACCGATACATCGCGTAAAGTAATGTATCTGATAATAGGAGAGAGTAGGGATTTTTGAATTTTTTTCAAATGGTAGAAAATTTTAGAGAATGTGGTAAAATAAGTTGTGTATTTAGGTAATGTTTCCTAAAATTATTGATCCGAAATTAATTCTTATCTATTCAAATAGTGTATATATTGAGATCAAATGAACCATTAATTGTATGTTATATCATATCCAGTACTACTAGTTTTAATATACACCTTTTGCTTAATTATATAAAAATATTAGATTGCTAAAAAGAATAGGAATTTTCAATGTGATAAACTTGAAAATTTTGAAAGATTAAACTTATATATATATAAAGTGCTATCAATAATCACTTAGAGAGGTGTTACCTCAATTTTAGAATTCAAATAAAACAAGATAGACATAAAATTATAATTTAGAACGGTGCACTCAATCATCAGTTCATTATATGATACTTCAAGTACTGTGGGTTCACACGTCTATATCTAAGTATATTTTTAAAATATAACAGTACTGTATAAGATTTCGAAAGGAGAGCATGGTTCACGTGAACCCGGTGACCCCCTAATACTCCCCTCAATACAACACATGTTAATCTTGCTTAATGATTACAATTTTTGAAAAATTAATGGTTCACCATGGTTGGGAATTTCATATCTTTATTATTTTTAATTTCTTGACAATTTTTTTCATATTTGCAGGTGATAAATCAATGATTAAAAAAAGATACATGCACTTAACCGAGGAAATCTTGAAAAAGAACCCTAATATGTGTGCATATATGGCACCTTCCCTTGATGCTAGGCAAGACATAGCTGTTGTTGAAGTGCCTAAACTTGGCAAAGAGGCAGCCCAAAAGGCCATCTAGGAATGGGGCCAGCCCAAATCCAAGATTACCCATTTGGTCTTTTGTACATCTAGTGGTATGGACATGCCCGGGTGCGACTATCAGCTAGCTAAGCTACTCGGGCTTTGCCCATTGGTCAAGCGACTCATGATATACCAACAAGGTTGCTATGTCGGGGGAACAGTACTCCGGCTAGCCAAAGACATGGCTGAGAACAACAAAGGTGCTAGAGTCCTTATTGTTAGCTCTGAGATCACTGCAGTCAAGTTCCGTGGACCTAGTGAATCTCACTTAGATAACTTGGTAGGCCAAGCCCTTTTTGGTGATGGGGCGGCCACAGTTATTATAGGTTCAGACCCAATTCTAGGGGTCGAAAGGCCTTTATTCAAACTCTAGTCCCTGATAGCGAATGGGCTATCTATGGACACCTCCGTGAGGTTGGGCATATATCATATTTACTCAAGGATGTTCCTGGGCTAATCTCAAAAAACATCGAGAAGAGCCTTCTGGATGCATTTCAACCTCTGGGTATATCTGATTGGAACTCTCTATTTTGGATCACTCACCCAGGTGGACCTGCGATTTTGGACCAAGTTGAATTAAAGTTGGGCCTAAAGCCTGAGAAACTTAGGGTTTCAAGAGAAGTATTGAGTAACTATGGCAATATGTCAAGTGCTTGTGTGTTGTTTATTTTGGATGAAATGAGAAAGGCCTCTACAAAAGAAGGCCTAGGAACTACTGGTGAAGGGCTTGAATGGGGTGTCCTTTTTGGATTTGGGCCTGGGCTTACAATTGAGACTGTTGTTCTTCACAGTGTTGCTACTTAGTGGGATGGGCTTATACTATGGGCCTCTACAATTTGTATGCTACATATGTATTTGCTATATTTTTTATTTTTTTTTCTCTCTATATTTTATCTTCGCAAATAAATATATTTAAAGGGCAGAGGATCTTTCGAAAACAGCTATCTTCACGAGATAGTAATAAAGTATGCGTACATTCTATTCTCCACTCCACACTTAGTGAATTTCACTGGGTATGCTATCGTTGTTATAAATACATATATTTGTAAACTATGTTATCAACACCCGTAGAATACTTATTCTCCAAATTTAGCATTTTTCAATTATTTTTTTGTTCATAAGTGTTAAAATTTCTATAAAAAGACAAAAAAAAAAGAAGAACAAATGGATTATAATATACCGAAAAAATCGCTTGCTAATCAATTTTATTTTCCAATATATTATGTGCAAATAACAAGGAAAGACAAGCTTGTACTTGTTATATAATCTCTATTTTTATTGTATAGTTAAGGCCTTATAGGTTGTGTTCAGTACAAAATGAAAATATTATCTAAAAAATAATCAAGTTTTTTTTTCTTTATTTATTTTCTTATGTTCAATATATAAATATAACTATGAGAGGTTGGGGTGACTAATACAATTAAGACCATTTATTTATATCGTAAATGTAAACGTAAAAGAGTACAATTTAAATCCGTAATTTGTGGAAACACTATACGCATAATGCACGTATTATAAATGTGATATTTTTATATTTAATATTTTAAATCTTATTTTAGCTTGGGGTTATGATTTTATAGCCATGAAATTATCTACATGTTTTTTGCCACAATTTTGAAAATATTTTTTTTCTCTGTTAATTTCGAGCTAATCAACATCTTCACATAAATTAAAACGCACAAAGTATCTGATAAGGATAACGACCTTACCAGTTATTTTATTCTTTTAGCACCTTCGATCATCAATGTTATGATGTATGATAAGTCAACGTTATTTACAAATAAAAGAATCAAAATTGCACATTTCAATAATTGACCAACATTAAAATTCACCGGAAGTACTATTTATATTAACTACAAACCGAAATTAGCTAGCAATAATGGAACAAAATAAAAAAAATTCCAAACAAATACTACTATTATAACCAAAAAGTAAAATTAGAAATAATAGACCAAAATCTAAATTTACCAAAAATATACTACTATTAACCTAAAATACAAATTAGCAATTATAGACCAAAATCAAAATTTACCAAAAATACTACTCCTTATATTAACCCAAAATCGAAATAACCAAAATTACGATTCTATCATATTTAAAAGAAAAAAAATGCACAAAGTTTACCGCATTAATCAGGTTTGAAATAAACCAATACACAAAGAATTATATTTTTATTCGGATTCTTCATCCAAAAATACTATTTCTACATATTTATTTTTATCAAAAAATACACGAAGTATCCCACGTTAATCAGGTTCGAAATAAACCAATCCAAATAAAAAGAATTTTATTTTTATTCGGATTCCTCATCCAAAAATTACTATATTTATTTATTTATTAATAAAAAATACACAAAGTATCCCGTGTTAATCAAGTTCAAAATAAATCAATCCAAAATTACGATTTCTATTTATTTCTTTTAATAAAAAAAATTATACAAAGTATCTCACGTTAATCAGGTTCGAAATAAAACACAATCCTACTTAAAAGGAATTTTATTTTAATTTGGATTCTTCATTTATCAGAGTCCTAATTTGTAACTGCAACAACTTCTTCACATTCCCCCAAAAATAAAAATAAAAAGTAAATATTAACGACGGTTACGTACCCCTCAACCAAAATTAATTTTTTTTTTATATATACCTCATATTAGTTCTAGGGTTTTATTCTTACACCACTTTTCTCTAATAATTTTTTTCTCTCTCTAAGAATTGTTATCATCAATGGCTATCAAACCAACAAAATCTGAAAAAAAGGTTATGTATGACCAAAAGTTATGCAAATATTTAGACTCTTACAATCAAATATTGATTGTAAATGCTGATAATGTTGGTTCTAGTCAAATGCAAGGGATTCGTAAGGGTCTCCGAGGTGATTCTGTTGTACTTATGGGAAAAAATACTATGATGAAAAGGTCCGTTAGGATCCATGCAAAAAGTACCGGAAACAATGTGTTCCTTAATCTTATTCCTCTTCTTGTCGTAAGTATCTGATCTCGAGATATTTATAATATTCATGTAACTTTTGTAACATGTTCAAATTTTTAACCATACTTCAAGATTTTTTTGACTTATTTATTTTTGAATTATAGATGAAGTTACACTGTGAATACATGTTTTTTTTTTATATTAATTTTCTTAATTTATTAGTAAAATATAATTTATTTATAAGATGCTTAATTAATTTATTTTTTTTATAGGGCAATGTTGGTTTGATCTTCACCAAAGGTGATTTGAAAGAGATAAAGGAAGAAGTTGCAAAATACAAGGTAATATATTTTCTTATTATTAAATTAGAAGCTAATATATATTAGGTTATACTTTTTTAATAAATAATGTATACATATAAATTATGTAGTGATTTTGTGAACCTAACTTTATTATTATGTGCATTATTATGATTGTAACTAGGTGGGAGCTCCTGCACGTGTTGGATTAGTTGCGCCAGTTGATGTGATTGTTCCTCCGGGCAATACTGGCCTGGATCCTTCTCAAACTTCCTTCTTTCAGGTTTTTTATTATCTCATATATTTTCGTTATCTAATTTTAACAAAGATTTTACTTATACACACCAATAATATTTTTTCTTTTTACAATACTTAGGTAGGGGCATTGTTTAATAAGTATATATACAAGTATTGACAACTGTTCACACAAGTTAAATGTTTAGTCTAGTGGTTAATGTGTTGTTATAATTTCTTTTTCATAATTATATTTTTTACTATAATTATTGACACTCCTTAATGACAATTCTGGATCCGCGACTGTGCTTAGGTACTCAACATTGCCACAAAGATCAATAGGGGAACAGTTGAAATCATAACCCCAGTTGAACTAATCAAGAAGGGTGACAAAGTGGGCTCATCAGAAGCAGCCCTCTTATCAAAACTTGGAATAAGGCCTTTTTCATATGGGCTTGTTGTTATTTCTGTTTATGATAATGGATCAGTTTTTAGCCCAGAAGTTTTGGACTTAACTGATGAAGACCTTGTTGAAAAATTTGCTGCTGGTGTTACAATGATGACCACTTTATCTTTGGCTATTTCTTACCCAACACTTGCTGCTGCACCACACATGATTGTTAATGGTTACAATAATGTTTTGTGTGTTGCTCTTGAGACTGAGTATACATATCCACAAGCTCAACAAATCAAAGAGTATCTCAAGGTAATTAATTGACTCTTTTTTGTGTTACGACTGATATATACGTTGATAGTATTATAACATGTGTTAGTAATTGATGTTATTAGGAAGGATTAGTGATCTTGTTATGTACATTGATAGTATTATAGCATGTGTTGGGAATAGAAGTTACGAATAATTACCTTGTTATGTTATTTGACGAGTTTTATAAGTACATCCAACTTAAAACAAGTTGTAATAATTTATATTTTATAGTATACACTAACAATATTATAGCATGTGTTAGCAATTTAAGTTACGAAGAATTACCTTACAAGTGACTTTCTTATGTTTTTTCGCGAGTTTTATAACTACATAACTAATATAATATTGTTTGAAGTATACAATGTTTTTTCCTACTTTATATGCTTTTGTTGAGTGGAGGCCGGTTTATCAAAAATAATTTCTCCACTTTTTATTAAGTAGGGATTAGTGTATCCGTAGATTTCACTTAATATGTTACATAATAAGGTACTATTCTCACTCCATTATTTTCAAAATTTTGTTTTTAATTTACTATCTAAATATGGAGTAGAGACTTAGAATTTGTCCATAATCTTGAAATTACTATAATACTCTTAGCAGTGTAAAGCAAATTTTAACATGTAATGGTACTTTAATCCTTAACTATTTTTATCTTATAACTAATTAGTAATACTTAATTATTATTTTCCTTTTATTATTTGTTCTATTAATTCTGACTCTTTTTTTCTTAAAACTATTGTAGGATCCTAGTAAGTTTGCGGTTGCAATTGATGTGGTTGCTGAGTCTGCTACAACTTCTCAAGGTATCGTTGAGACTAAAGATACTAAGAAGGAAGAAGAAGCCGAGTCTGAAGAGGATGATGCTATGTTTGGTCTTTTCGATGATTAGATCAATTAATTTTTTTTATGGTTTAGTATCGAAAACAATTATTTCTACTTATTTTTGTTCTTAACTATATTTACTATGTTATGGACAACAATGTTGTTTACGTTTAATGTCTTAGGTTTGTGTTACATCTTATCTAGTTATCAAATACTTGAGTTGTGAAATAATTAATTCTTTTGAATTTTATAATTACCAAATTAAATTAACATTTTTTTTAATAAAAAAAATATCACTATCTATCCAACAAAATCCAAAAAAATAAAGTACCTTCTCACATGGTGGGGGTACTATATTTAGTAGCTATAGTTCATTTTAAAGTTTGTTTTTTTTGCTTGGTGAATTGAAGATAACTTGCATTACTTTTGTGTGCTAATTGTTTTTCTTGTCGGTGACTTTCTGAGATAATTATCATCATTAACTTTGAGATAAAATTCTTAGTTAAATTAAATCGCGAATTTTAATATTGGAGAAGTTGCATGTTTGTATGCTTTGATACAAAATAAGATTTTGGATTAATATAAAAATATTTATCTTCAAAAAAATTTAAGTTTCAAAAATAATCAAAGGAAAAACTTTTATTTCTCTCACATTTTTTTTTTATATAAATAAAATCCATTCTCAAATGTAACTTCAAGTTCCAAAAAGTACAATGTCAAAAACTCAAATTTCAATTTCAAAATTTATAGCCAAATTGAAGCGTAATCAACTAAATTTCAAATTTACATATATACTGAGGCGATCTAACCATCTAATATTCAATATTTGATTATTTTGTTGTTTAAATTTTATTTTTCTATTTCACCCTTTTGTATAATTGTAGAACAACGATTCTATTATATTACAAGAAATCCACAATATTAAAGTGTAAATTATTGAAAAACTACACAAAAATGCAAGATATAAATTATAAAAGAGTTTGTCGGTTGCAAATTTGTGAGAATTTTTATGAGCACGTTTTCAAGAACATATATAAACATTGCAATCATAATAAATGATAAACAAATAAATGTCCAAATATATAAGGGCGATGGGATAAATATAAATTAATTTCCAGAAAATATAATGTCTACAAGATATTATATGAGGTTTAATTTTTCATAAATAAAATAATGTAAGGACTTTGAGGGACCAGACCAGGGGGCAGCTAATCCAAAGGGTCCCAAAAATATTATTTGTCATTTAATTATATTGGATCTCATTTTTTATGGAATTGATTAGTATTTATAATTGTACAAAAATATGTGGAGCTCAAGATCCAGCATGATAACTGTTATAAGATAATGAAAGGCGAACCTCTTTTTCTAGACCTATAATTTTGATAAGCGATATTGATTGACATGTTTTGAAAAAGATATATATCCGAAAAGAGGAAAAAATGAAATTGTCTATTTCAATCAATAATATACTAATTTGTACTAATATTGCCTTTTTTAACAACTTATTTATGGAAAATAGCTATATTTTAAAAATATTATAAAAACGAGCAATATGTTATTTTTTTTTATAGCAAACACTTCCTTTCTCTCTCTCTTACACACGGCAATAAGAAGAAATCCATTAAAATGTATTATGTATTAATTGTATTCAATCAAATATATGTGAGAGTTTTGTATTTTATTTTAATTGTATTCAAAAAATTGTGTTTTGTATCAATTGTATTTGTAGTCATACGAATATAATATGCATTCATCCTCCCTATCAAATGTATTTTATCCAATCAAAGAGAGGATGAATATAATTGTATTTCAAATACAATTGATACAAATAGGGATGGCAATGAGGCGGTGTAGGGCGGGGGCGGTGCGGGTTGAGCTTAACCCGCAAAATTTTTAATCCGCCCCGCATAATTTTTTTAATATTTTCTTTTTCTAGTTATGTTGATACTAAAAATAAAATTCATAAAAATAAATTTATTTTTCATTAAGTTGTATTAATTTAATAGGATAGTGACTTAAAATTTTATTTTTTAGAGGTCAATTGGAAAACATGTAAGAAAGTGTATTATTTTTTATTGAACCATTTTCATTTATTATCTTGAATATTTTAGTAGCTTTAATGAAATTATCTTAATGAATAATGTTCTATCACTCTTATAACATGTAAAAAGTTAAAATTAAGTTTGAACCCACATAAAATCACCTATACCTGCAACCTGCCTCGCATCCACCCCGCCCCACACAACCTTAAACCCACCCCACCCCACCCCACATAGCCTTAAACCTACCCCGCCCACATTCGCCCTGCCCCATTGCCATCCCTAGATACAAAATAAATAAAGAATACAATGTAAAATAAATATAAAATACAATTCGTTGTATTTCGAATACAATTGATACAAAATAAATAAAGAATAAATGCAAAATAAATACAAACTATAATCTTCGCTCCTCCCTCTCTCGATCTCGCTTGCCTCTCTCATTCTTGCTCGCCTCTCTCCTCTTGATATGTATTCATTTTCATACAAATCAATTTGTATTTGTATTTTTTATTATTCAAAAATTGTGAAAAATAACTCTCTCCTCTCTCTCCCAAATCTCCGCCTCTTCTCCCTCCTCCCCTAACATTTTGCTATTATTCATAATTAAGCAAACTATCGCTATAGACAGTGTGTTTGGTATGGAGCAAAACATATTCTGGAAAATATTTTCCAATTTTTCATGTTTGGTTGGCTTAAAATGTTTGAAAAATATTTTCCAAATCAACTCACTTTTCTCAAATTTAAGAAAAATGACCGACTTTTCTTCCAAAACTAAGAAAAACATTTTCAAAACTCTACTTCATCCTTAAACTTTTTTTTTTTTTAAAGATAGAGTGTCCAATGTTTGATATTTTGAAAGAGTCCCTATATAGATCCATCCATAAATGTCACTACAAAAAAAAGCATATATTACTACAAAATTCGTCGTAGCTAAATATGAAAATTTACGTTGCTAAACACTTTAGCTATGATATTATTTTTCGTAGCATTCGTAGCAAGATGTAGCGTGGCTAATAATTAGCTACAAACTTTACATGGTCCATGGCTAAGAACAAACATCTATTGCTACAGATTTTTTGTGTTGTAGTTATGTCGGTAAAAATAAATTACCACAAAAAATATATTTATAGCAAGTAATTTTATTTTTTTGCCACAACATACAAGATTTGTAGCTATCTACATCAATGTTGCCACAAAGGTATTGCACAGTAGCAAAATATTTAATTTGTTTGCCATGTAAATTTAAATTTTGTAGCTATTTCTATAGCTTAGTCTCGTAGCAATAGTACTCATGTTTAGTTACGAATGATAAAATTCATGGCTATGACATAAAGTATTTGCCACAAACATTTTTTTATTGTAGCTAAAAATTCATATCACTAGCCATGAAATATATTACATTATAGCTAAAAATTCACTTGCTACGGAAAGTGAAAATTTATAGACATTTAATAATTGAATACGCATTCAATAATTTCATTACTATTTAAGAATTTTCGCAAGCTTTGTTAGTCAGAAGAGTTGCATAATGAAGATACAAATCCATTTCAAAATATTTTTCAAGTTATATACAATTGTGTATTACAATTTTGAAAATAGTTACAATATACAATTCTTTTAAGAGACAATCTTATTTGAATCCAAAGCAACAATCTTTCTTCATCACTTCTTCCACGATCTTCAATTGTACCTTCATTTGATCAACATCATCTTGATTTGTCATTTATATGTTTTAATTTCACTAACATACCTGTAAATAATAATAATAGAAAAAAGGATTTTATCATCAAAAATAAGGACCGACTCATTATAATATGAGTATGTGAGAAATAAATATGTCTAGATATTTCTTTTACTAAAAATTTTAATAGATAAAATCAAGGGGAAATGCAAAGCAACAATAAAAGTAAGCAAACCTACAAACTTTTTTAACTTCTTAAAAGGATCATCATGTCCTTATAATCACAACACTTCGTTGTTGCAGTCGGCAAGCTATGGTTGCTTTAAACTCTATTAATCAAACTTTGAAATCTAAAAATTCATTCATTAGATACAATTTATTAAAAATTCTGAAATAAGTGTAAATTCTTAAATTTAAATGAAATAGGCTTAATACAAATTCAAGAATCCTAAAATATGAAGATATCAACATACCTTGAATATAAAACCTAAAAAAAAGATCAAAAAAGTAATTAGCAAAATATTACATAAAAAATTTAAGTTGAGCAAAAAAAATTAATTAGCAAAATATTACAGAATTTTTTAAAGTTGAGCAAGAAAGTAAGGTAAAGAACAGTGAGGGGGAGGGGAGGCGATAGGGGGAAAGGGATCTATTGTTACGGAGGGGAGGGGGTAGGTTATTTAATAGTTCTAATTGGGCTAAAAAAAAATTGGGGGGGGGGGGGGGATTTTGACTTTTACATTTTTTCATTTTGGAGAGAGATTTTCGGTTTGGATCTAAATTTAAAAGGGTTTTAAATTCTTATAATTTATTTTTCTTTCAAATCTTAATATGACATAATATTAAAAAAATTATTCAAGACTAATATGGAAAATAATGTTAGTGATAGAAAGTCCGTCTCAGAATCTTTCGCATGTGTTACCACAAATATTAGCTACAAATTACATTTTAATCAAATATACATTATTGTTTTAATATACATTCTAAATTTAATGATGCAATTATTAACTCATCATTATTTTATGGTTGTGTAGCTTTAAAGTGTTTTTGTTATTAAAATTACAAAAAATAGTGTTCTTGAACTATGAAAAATTGAATAAAAATGTCATTGTTCTTAATAGTTTGATCCAAAAATGTCTCTATTATTACTTAATTGGTCAATAATGTTCTTTTTCATATAAATATGTTATTTTTTAACACATTCTTTTCCTAATAATTTATTAGCAAATATTTATCCTAATTCAATTCTAAAAGATAATGAAATACAAATATTCTCCATTTTATTAGATTTTTTTTATCATTACAGAAATAAAATTAATGATGAGGTTACTATGATCTTATATATATGACCTATATAAATATTTAAAAAGATACATGTATTTGAAATATTTTAATTGATAAAATGAGATTAAAAAGGAGAAAAAATTATTTTCTACTTATTTATTATTTAAATGATTTTAAAAAATAGGATTCTTTAAAAGTAATATATTTATTAGGAATAAAAAGTGGATAAAAAGAAAAGAAACAATTGTTTTTTAATTTGACCCATTAAGTAAAAATAAAGACACTTTTGGATCAAATTATTAGCGGTAGGGACATTTTTGAGCCATATCATTGACGTCACGAGCAGTTTTAAACTAAAATATCAATTATGAATATTTTATTCAATTTTACACCATCTAGAAATATCTTTGACCCTTTTTCATTAAAATTATTATTATAATTTATCGAAAGTAGATACACAATAACAAGTGCAATATTTTCTCTCTATATATATGAGCACTTATCAAAAATCATTTT
>JAJOOO010021244.1:0-33338 GCA_029582685.1 Solanum piurae
TTATTTATATTTGATTATTATTGAGTATTTTTTTTTATGTATATATGATATATGTTGAATCTTTTTTGACTTTATTTTTTTTTTATATTTAAAATTTTCTTAATAAATATTTCGACTCTCCCTACGTAAGATTGGAGATGGACAATGGAAATTCATTTAGTATAGTCATCTAGGAAGCACTAGCTAGGCAAGTCATACCGGGATTTCCCTCTTAGGTACGATACCAGCACGATTTCGTACACGGAATTGAGGGCATTTAGCTAGCCTATATCTCCATCTCCGCATCATATCCACCTTAGTCCATTCATCCTAGTTAGCAGTTCCAGCTCCGTATTAAGGTCACGGTCGATATCGTCACTAGCATCAAGATTCCTGCAAGCTTGGATCAATTGTGTTTGAGGGTGATTAAAGGAAATTAAATGAATCACAACATGTAAACAATATTCAAAATATGTTTCAAGTATGGTTTTATATGACAACTAAATGCATATTATGGTGCATTTTGAGGTGACCCTCGTTTTGAGTTAAAGAGGCATATTATGCTGAGTCTCTAGATTTGTTGATGTTATTGTTAGAAATTATTGTATGTCATGAGTGAAATTTTTTAACGTGAATTTAAATTATTTAAATATTAAAATAAAATTAAGTTTTTAAAATTCTTCTAAGAAATCTTGGATCAGACTTGTTTATCGAATGAGAAATTATTATTTTTTGTTTTGTTGACGTTGAGATTGCTGATATATGAGAATTCTTTTCTTGAATATTACCTCCTATCGATTAGAAGTGTGAAAGTGAAATCATTTTATTGTTAGTGTGGATGACTTCAAATAACAACTTTTAGTTTTCAAGATATATATAATTTACATATATATTTAATAAAAAGAGTAATAAATTTCTTAACAATACATGTAATAGCTTTTGATTGATTTTTCATTTTCCAAATCCAGTGTGAACAATTGAAAAGTAGGAAGATCAATGGTGAGTCGTAGCAGAAAGGTTAGGTCACCTAAAACTCTGTCTAAATATTAGTCAAGCTTTGAAGTAGTGTATTTTTTCAGTAGCTTCATCTACTATTTTTATGTTAATTATATATATATATATATATATATATATATATATATATATTACTTTACTATAATATATAAGTTTGTTACGTTCGACAATATTGGTTTCACTTCTTGAAATAGCAAAGCTATTGTGTGTTGACAAGAGGCTTATAGATCTTTTGGTAGGTGTATTTATCCCACATTTGTTTCGGTCTACATAATTAATTAAAATATCTTTTATCGTTGAAATTCTTTAGTATTATATAAATCTGAAAAAAATGATAGGTAGAAATAATTTTAATGCACTATTTTAGCGAGTGAGCTTCTTTGACTTGCGCTGGAAAGATGGAGCAATCAAGTCTGGCCGAGTTCGATCCTCAGCAAGCCCAAATTTGGGTTTTAGAGATTCCAATTAGAGGCATCGATCGTTGGCCTGAAACTCGAGGAGGATTTTTGAATAATTGATGATTTGTCGGGCAAAAAAAAGCGATTCTTTGTGAAACTTGTCCAGTTACGAATGATTTACAAAATAACAGCTTTTCTGGATCAGCAAAGGAAAAGTGGCGGAAGCAGGAGGAGGATGAAGGTAATAACTGCACTTGGACAATGTTATGTCTGTTGCAGCAGCTTTCTTTATAGGCTCACCAAAATGCTAAGAACTTGCTTAATCTCTAGATATCCGATCCGTGATAGTGTTTATTCTTGCTGCTTTATTTCAAATTGTAAAGGGTTGTTGTGTATGTGCTCTTATTTTCCTAGAATTATTTGTCTACATTTCTTAAATCTGCCTTTACTCGCTATATAGATTCAGATGAACCCAAGAGAAAGGAAAAGCAGCATAATTCAGGAATTATTGTTCCCTTCCAGCTCTCTGATGATGATCTTGTGAAGTTTATTGGTACAGTAGAGACTGAATTGCCATATATAGTCCGGCTTTATTTAGAGAATTTGGGAATGCATTAAGCAAAATAACTTGATGATGAACTGAAGACGGGCACATTCCTGGATATAAGCTCTCTGTACAGCTGAATGACATTGACATCTATTAACGCCTATTGTTTTTAAGATGAGTTATATATTGGACATTTGTGGGACTACGCTAAGTATGTTGTTGTTGTTATAGAGTGGACTTTGCTATTTGCGCAAGGGTTCGTTGCCATGTTTAGTTGTGTGTTGCATCATCAGTTTCTATTTTTGGAATTTCTGCTCTTCTCTGATTGACTCACTGTTTTCTAATTTCTTTACCTTGAAGGGGATCCATTTGATAAGAAGATAATAACATGCGATCAGAAGTTGAAAGAACAGTTTCATTTTCCCAGCTTCACGAGAATCGTGGTAGCATAACTACTTACTACACAATTTATAAAGGCAGAACAATGAATTGGTTTGGTTGTGCATCAAACCTCAACGGATTTGAAATTTTGGATTGAGCTTTAAGCTAGATAGATACTTCTTTAGTTATCCTTCGTTTTGCATATGGTTTAGAGTTACTTTGAATGCTGTAGAAAAAGTCTATGCCCTGACTTGTACCGTGTTTTATCATATGAGAAACAATCTTCATTTTGACCAACCGTTTACGGGGTCGTTTGGTAGGCTGTATTAGAAGAAATAGTCTATGTATTATGTAAGGTATTATCTAGTACTATGTTTGATAGGAATTTGGGACTATGTATAGCTAATCCATGGATTAGTTATACCTCCTACATGGTATTATATGATGTATTACTAATACCTTCCATTTGGAGGTATTAGTAATACATAGGATATCGATATAATACCATGGGATAAGTCTATGTTAAGACAAAAATATCCCTCAAATCATTTTAGTTATTTTGTTTATTTTCTTGATTTTATGATTTATATTTGTACTAGTAAATTTATTTAAATAAATTAACTTACAAATTATTTAGACAGAGTTGTTTGTTACTAAATAAATTCAATATAAATCAATACAAATTTGAAATGTGAGTTGTTTGTTTGTATATGGCGTTATATAAGATTTTATAAAACATTATCATAATGATAATAAATCAAAGTTTATGCCAAATAAACTCCCAACAGGAGATGTTGGATCAACCCAAATTTTTAGACTTGGATTGTAAGATATATATACTAGTTTCTGGGTATGCGCTTCGCGAGTGTAACCCGACATATTAATGAGTATATTATTTCTTAATAAATAAAATAATATTAAATAATTTGATTTGAGTTTTTTTTTTTTTAAATATATCTAATTGGGAATTCTTACTTTGTCTCTCTTATAACTGTGATACTCCAATTTCATGACCTCTAAGTGAATGCATAATATATAAAGAATATTTGTTGCCTTAAATCTAATGATATGCTAGACTTTTTAAAATCTAGGAAGAAAAAAATTAAACATGAAATGTTCACTTTCACCAAACAACTAATGCTTCCTGCAATACCCACATAATAATACCAAAGAAAGGACAAAAATGAAGTAAAATAAATACTCCTTAACTTATCTAGATGAAAAAAAATATATTATAATGAAAGAAAAACGTATCAGTACTCGATAAATTTCATATATAATGGATGAGCTAGTTATGTTCCAGATGCCATAGTATTCGTTTGGCTTTGGAACACATCAAATAATCAAGTGCAACAAAATCTAAAATAACAAAGTGAAAATCTTAAAATGTCATTGAAAACTAATCAAAATGGATTGAGTTTTTTCCACAATACAAGACTAAAAAGTCACAAAATTGATCCAAACAACCCTTCGCCTTTCCACTTCCTTTATTCCCATATGTAACTTCTGCCTCTTCATACCTCCAATATCAGTTTTTCCGTTGTGATGTAAATGGGACTACTAATTGATACTATATTTTTAGGAGTTAATTTAAAGATAATATTAATAGTCACATCTTCAAAGGATGCCTCGTATACAGTACTTGATGTTGAATCAAATTAAATTTTCAAAACATTTGATTTGGACTTCAAAAGTCACTAACAAATTTAACATAATATTCAATATTTTATAACTAATTAAATATTTTATAACATTTTAATTTAACATATAGGCAAAATGGTAATCCAACTTTGCACTTAGAGGCTTCCCACTTATAATAATATATATGATGATATATATATATATATATATATTTGTGTGATTTTCTAATTATTTGTATTTTGAACAATTTTAAAAATTACGTACATATTAATATTACAACTTGCAATTTTTATGTGTAAACGTAGATGGTTTATTCCATTTTATCATTGTTGACCGTCTTTTAGATTTTAAAAGTAGATGATTTATGTTTTTTAAATTTAAAAAATGACATTTTGTGAGTGATCAATTTATTAAAATGACAATTATTTATCCTCAAATAATTCAAGTGAAAAAATAGCAAATATAACAACAAAATTGTTCTTCTCATAGCTAGTTAGAAGGCCATAAAAAATAATATTGTCCGGCAACTATCTACCTTGACCCAATTACATAATAATTCAAGGGTATAATTGGAAAGAAACTTTTTATATAGTTTTAATTCAAACTCAAGATGAGGTGGGAAACAATGAGTCAAACACTTGATAAAAATAAACCATGTATTACTAATCTTTGCACTACTAATCTCTGGATTACTAATCCCTGCGTTATGAGTCCCTACGTTATTAATCTTTGTACCAAACGATCCCTAAGTGTCTTGTTATTATTTATTTTTATTTTTAAAAAGAAGAAGAGAATTTCGATCACCGTTGGAATAGTGTAGTGTGGCAGAGTGGTTTGAAAAGAAAGTGAAGTAGAGATTAAAGGAATGGTGCATATGATAGAAAGGCCAAGTTGCCAAGTAACGTTCACAAGAAAGAAACAAGAATATGAGAAGCATAATTCCCGTAATGGAAGTGTCCAATTTTGACAAAAGGGTGTGAAAAAGAGTGAACCACAGTGAAGATACATAGTTGGAAACACGTGGGATTTACCCCAAAAGTTGAGAACAAAATCCCAAATTGGGTAAATGGTGTATGGTACCGTTCTTCAACTATCTCACAATTGGGTGTTTGATGCCTTTTGATAAAAATAACAAGAATCAGAATCATTGCCAAATGTATGAGCCTTATCTGAGTGAAAAAATATGATTGCTACCGGCCTGATTTTTAGGCGTGAAATGAGGACATCCGCAGTATTGAGAGTATTTGCTGCTAAACTCAAATTTTTGCTATGTATTGTAATCTTTTTAAAACTATCACTATTTCGAGTAAATAGAGGAACTTAGTTTGATCTGTCATGTAATTTTATCTTGAAAATGAATAATGTGGAATTTGGATTTACAGTAAATAATATTTTTGGTTAACATGCTTCGTCGAAGCCCACTAATTATGAGTTGGAGTGCTTGAAGGATGTCATATTTGTCAAAACCACCTTTCGACAAACCAAATTCGTAGATCTTGACTAGCATCTCAAGTTCAGATTCCATCCAAGTGTTGGATTTATATTCAAAACTTAGATGTTCTTAGCATCAATACTATACACACGCCCTCTTATGTGTGAACTTAATTTTTCTCAAGTCAAATACGTGAAAATATTTTTTATTTTTTTTAAGATGATATTGAGAATTGAACTTAGAATCTTATCTGATTTGATGTTCAAATTGTAAGGTTTGAACCTACAACTCTAGTGTAGAAAGTATTTCAACACCTCATTGCACTAATTAGTTTTATTAGTGGGTTCATAAGTTAATATTCATACATATTTATTTAATTTTCTAATACAAATATAAAGTTTACAAAAAAATTATTGGGTTCATCCGAACCCCCATCTGGCTCCGCCCATAAAGCGTGTGATCAACTTTATCTAAAGTTAGCATAAACGATTAATGTGAGCAAGTGGCGCAGCCACATGAGTGCAAAATACGTGTTTAGCAAAATCATTTATAACTTTTAGACATTCAATCCTATATTTGTATCAAAAAATTCATTTAATAAACTCGATAAGCAAAAATAAAATAATAATAAACTCGATAAGCAATAATAAAATAATATTATGGTCCTAAACTAATAAACTAAAAATCTTGCCCATGGGCGAGGATGATCACATTTTAATTACCCAAAGGAAAATTCCTCGCGAAATTACTCCTTTTTCTTTCTTTGATACGTATTCGTATATTACTAATAGGAAGCGATTATTAATATTGTAAACTGCACACTAATAGCGGACTTTGTTTTTCTTGATAACTAAAAATAAATAAAAAATCTTCCAACTAAATAATGCTCGAAGAAAGAAGTGAGTTTATTCTTCTCTTTTTATTTTCTTTTATTTTTGGGTCCTCTTTTCATATATGGTTCTGGTTTCAAAACAGGCTGTAGATATATTTACTTAATGAAATATGGGTTAAATTGCACTGTACTATCGTAATTGAGTTGCCGGCCTCCATAAAATATTATCCGATCATTAGAAAAAAGTCTCTTTTTTTTAGTTTCAAGTTCCGATTTGAGGATAATTTCAAATAACTATATAAAGTTGAGAGATAAAGTCTAAGTTCGCTAAGAATTTAAACACATGAACTTCCCTATTTCATATTAGAATTTCATTGAAAAGACAATTCCAAAAATATGTTGATGACAAAAATACGAATAGATAATGAAGAGCATAATATAACAATTTCGATTAGCGCAATGGACCTTTTGTTTTATATCAATCTTTTTTTTAAAAAAAAAAAGTTGGACGAATATGTGCATAATATTAGGAATCCTTATAAAACAACTAGAAGAAATTATGAACCGTCCATTGATTGATTGAGATAGAGAATATATAGGATTATATTAGCATAGGAGAATTGGTGTTTAATGTGGTGTCATCTGCAAACTGATCCATCCATTTCATTTCCAGAAAAAGACAAATAGATAAGAACATAATGTTTGCCCTATATTTTTGCATACTACTTTTAAACCTTTTCTTTTTCGTGTAACTAGTCGCTCAACTTTAAGTTTATTACGTAAAAAATATTATTACAAGATCTTATTGTTGCATAGCTCATGTCAGAGCAAGGTAGCACCAGACATTTAATTGATACTCTCATGATCGGACATCATTCTCCAAACATTATAAATTTCTTATCGTTCGTATATAGTTAAATATTTCTGAGTAATGATTTTTATATACTATTTCAATAGCTGTCATTTTAGAAAAATGTCTTTGAAGATTCCATCAAAATGGGAGTCCTCATAATCATCACACGAGTATAACAACTATAGAGAATCAGAACTATTCTTCTTCATCTTTTATTTTTATTCGAGTGAGAAAGGAGAATAAAACTATGTAGTATAAAATTAATAGCTAGTTGGCTCTGAATCAGCTTGATTCTCATACTTTATATTAATGATGAATCAAATTCAACCATTACAACTCTAAAAATAAAATCGTCCACTTAAGTCTTTTCAAAAAGTTCTGTTTTAATGATAAACTTGCTTGTTTATCCTAAACTTGTGCAAGATATAATACTCAACTATTCTTTGTCTCTTTGACTCCCATAAAAACTACTTTATCCTAATTTTGCACTTTGTCAATTAGGAAATTATTAATAACGTACTTTTCATATTTGACATCAAACCATGTGTTCCCATATTATCGATTATATCATTTTTTTTTTTTAAAATATTGTGTCCACTTTGTATTGCGTAGATCAAGTCAAGTCTTGCAGAATTTTCTACAGATGTGTATAATTAAAAACTAATTATACATATTGCTGTCCATACTTTAACATAAGTCGGTACTCAACTAGTTGGAGCTGGTGAAACAACTCTTAAGGGTGTCTAGAATTTTGGTTATAACTTTATCCCTTACACGCGTTGAAGTGTTTATTTAATATTTTGAGCGATGTCTAACAAGATTTTTTTCGTTAACACGACTCGAATTTGAACTTCTGTTGGAGAGATACTAAATCATCCCAGCATGACTCGTGTTGATGAGTATTGTCACAATATTATTGAATGTATAATGATTTTCAGAAGAATTTATGAAGTCTTGGACTACTCTATATGGCTATTTAAAGTTTTAAATTGATGCCTAAATTCTTTATTTTTCTTTGTTACAATTTTTAAAGCTTCATCAAAGAATATCTTACGCACCCCTACAAAATATGTACATATTTTCTTCTTTAATTTCAGGTGAAAATTAGATGCTAATTATCTGCCAGCCAATTGATCCAAAATATATAAATTTCCATCTGAACGTTAGGAATTAAGTTCTTTACAACTTGTGGACCATAACTCATTGTTTTGATCGTTTACACTTGTTACCCAACTAGTCAAAAGGTTGAAAGGCGTGTGTGTGACAATTTCAAAAGTAATTAAGTCATGGGCACATGTGTAGAACATATCAACCAAAATGTGAATAATAATAATAATATAACTAGCTTTTTCGATTAAACTTTCCGAATATGTTATTTGAAAAGTATTTTTTTTATTTTTACTTTTTAATTAATTTAATAGATATATTTATCAATATTAGAGCATCAATTTGTGTTGATTAAACTTTTAAAAGTTTTTCTAGAAAAACTATTTTCTCACCTTGAAAATAATTTTTATTGCTATTCAAATATATTTATTTTTGGCTAAAAGTTTAGCCAAATAATTTAGTTGTATAGTAAGTATTTTCGACTTTGCAAAATCTTTTGAGTTGGATAAAGGAGAGCCCATTTTGAAATGATTTTGGTTATTGTTGATACTAAAACATGTAATGTGCAATAAATACTCTCCCCATCCATTTTTACTCTTTGATATTTATCTTGATACATTCTTTAAAAAGTAATACATAAAATGATAATTTTATTATATCAATATTTAAATATAATAAATTAAATATTTTAGAAAATATATTGAGAAATAGCTACTATTAATAGTAAAAGATAAATTATAAATGAAGTGATGATTTTGTAAAATTAAAACTGTAAGTAAAAATAAATATTTATTTTAAATTAAAATTGCGAATAAGTAAAAATAAATGTGGTCTGAGGAATATTAACATTGAAAAAAGGTGTTGAATGCAATCATGACAAGTAGGAATTGAACTTTCCCAATTTGCACTTTGTTGTAACAAAAAGTCACCTTAAATTTTTAAATTTATTTAGAAAATGAGAAAGATTCCTTCATCGAATTTTGATGTAGGGTTGATCAAGTGAATCAAAACTCTTATAGTTTCCACACAGAAAAAAACAAAAGCAAAAAAGAAGAAGAAGGAAACTATAGAATATAATGAGAAAATATACATACGGGAAACATTTTTTTATTTTAAGGTGGCTTTTTTAAAATATAATTTAATTCAGAGTCACTGTCCATTCACCAGAACCATAAAAAATAAAAAATCATCCTTATCTCCAAGGATTAGACCAAAATACAAAATCAAATAAATTATTAGTACTAATTTATTAATTGACACGTATGAAAAGAAAGGCCAATTGAAAATTTAGCTTCAACATATTGCAGCCTAATGATCAAATAATTTTATAATGGTATGAGTAAAATAATTGTAACATTATCTTGACATTGTTCTTCAGATATCTTCTTGCTACAAATTATGCAAAAAATATTTTATATAAATAAATATTGGACCTTATACAAGTAAACTGCAAATTGTATTATCTGAAGTAATTATTTTGAAAAAGAATGTGTAAATGTGAAGAATAATATAGTCATGTCAAAATCAATGATAATAACACAAACATTTTTTTTATCAAAAGAAGGAATTATCCACTAAATCAATTCACCAAGTTTTTTGAGGTGTCGCCATCCATGATATTAAAGTTTAATTTTATGTGACACTATTTTCTTTTTAATTTATCTTAAAAAGAATATTATTATTTTAATTAGAATTAATTAAATTTTAATTTTTTTTATTATTATAAATAATGTATAATCACACAAATATCTAAAAAAAATATAAATTTCAAAAAAAAAATCCTTTTTTTTATAATTATAAATAATTAAATTTTAAAATTCCCTTTTATCATTAAATAGTGTATAGCCACACAAATATCTATAAACTTATTTCTAATTAATATCTATAAACTTATTTCTAATTAATATCTATAAACTTATTTCTAATTATAAATTTCAGAAATGTCCTTTCAAAATTTACGTTAAGATAAATAATATCGTGTAGAGGGAAATAAAAGAACCATATTTTTTGTGGTCCCATGGGGATTTTTGAATCCTCAGGTTTGGAATAATAACAGTAGTACTTACTTTATTGTAAAAAGAATAATATCGCAGAAATTGTGGAAGAGACGATTCTTTTTTGTAACGGAATAAACAGAGTAAAATGATTCTCTTGGAACCTTATTGGACCGTACCACCTCACAATATATTGCTTCTGTTAATATCAATAGGTTATTAATTGTTTGCCGTTCTTTTTTTTTTCTTTTTCTTTTCTAATTTAAAATCGTCGTTAGAGATTCTTGTACTTTGAAGATCCACAAAGGTCGAATAACACATTCACACTGTGGCCCCTTCTTTATTTATCATGTTTTGGAATATTTTATTATTTGATTGGTTATTGAGTTTAACAAAGAATTAAAAACTTTTAACAATTTATGAGTTAAAATATGACATATATTGCTATTTTATTTAATTGGACCTAACTATTCGATATGTAAAATTGATTGCTAAAGATAAATATTTTAAATCTCGAAATTCTAAAAATGTCAGGAAAGCAGGGGTATAATTTTTTGAAGGGAGGATAATACTTACCATATTTTGCTCATTTATTTATTTTTCATTTCCACAAATTGTTTTAAAACAATTAATGGTTCTCATAAATATTAAACAGATCACGTATCAAAGAAATAAGACAAGTAATGAATGAGGTACAGACATTCTAGTTCTAGTAAGTGAATAAACCACAAGAAGGAAAATAATGGGTCTTTTGGCCATCGTACATATATCATTTAACCTATCCTAGATTGATCTCATTTAATAAGGAGCAGTATTAAAAAATACTCCTTTTTATAGTTTTTTTTTAAAAGTCAAACGATATTTTTAAAATCATATTGATATAATTTATTTATTTTTGTAATTTATAGTATTTTTTGTATAATTTTAAAAGATCAAGTTAGTTTAATATGATATAGCTTTGAAAATTAGTCAAATTGACTCTTAAAAAATGCAACATCACACGTGGAAGAGAAAAAAACAAAGGAAGTAAATGAAATGAAGGAGGCATATATAATGCTAATAGTGTACTTATTTAAGAAAAAATGGATTACATAATTACTACTATTTGAAGACCAATAAATGTAAAGAGTTGACTTCTTTTTTTATATATATATGAAGCTGAGATTAGCATGTTGTCACATTGTTTGGTTTCATTACACATTTTGCCAGTTTTTTTTTTAAAAAGAAAATAGTTAATATATCTTCTCATATATATTTAAAAAATAGTTGGCATATTGAAAAGAAAAAAACAAAGCACAAGTTATACGAATGAAATGATATGCTATTTACTTCTTTCTGACCAAAAAAAAATAAAAAATGAAACATTTCTTTTTTGGTTAACCGTACTATTTATAGACTAATTAATTAGTAATTGACATTATTCACTCTTCTAATTTTGTGTTGTACGTACATTCAAACATATGTTTAAATAATATATTTATATAAAAAACAAATTTGAATTTCAATTACTATTCGAAGACCTCTAAATCTAAAGAATTAGGCTGTTCTATAAAGCAGAGATAAACATGTTATCGGTGCCTTTTTTTTGAAAGGTGGATACTATTAACTTTTTTTTTTTTTTTTGCTTTTGGTTAATATTCTCACTAATATTAATTAATTCATGCCATACTAAAAAATAATAATTCATGACTAATAAATGAAATATCAAAGACTTTCCTTGACTTTGACTTTTTACAAAGTAAAGTACTAAGATTTTTGAATTAAGTTTAAAATCTAATTTATATTTAATTCAAATATAAATATAATTAATCTCAAAATTATAACTTTGTCCGTAAATCGAACGCTTAAGTATTAATTTTTTGTTCATTTGGTACAATAGAGGTGTGGAGTGAGAAATCAGGAATATATTTTCAATTGAGACGTCAATATAAGGCTAATAAGATATTATAATAATTTTAACATTTCAAACGGAGACCAAACATGGCCTACAAAGAAGAAAATTAATGGAGTGGAAGTAGAATCCAAAACTGTTCTGTTTTTGGCTATATTTTGTGAACCTTTTTTTGAAACTGATTTAGCATTTAAGGCATTAGTTGAAAGTGAACCTCCAAAAACAGAGAATCAGATTAGATTAATCTTTTAATTAACATGTTAGAAAAAGTCATACAGCAAGGGCAATTTAGTCCAAACAATTAAATATTCCATCCCATTCTTATTTCAAGAAAAATGGAATTTAAGTCAACAAACGTAGCCGACCGCCTCAAGACGCAGAATCTTTGAAAAGTAAAAATACAATAAATAAATAAACACTTTTTACTTTAACCTGTCTAATTTATGTTTCTTTGTTTCAATTTATTATATTATTTTTTTATTTTTAAAATATAAATTGATATTTTTTAAATTTTATTTTTATTTTATACTTATATAGTGTTTAAGACCATAAAAATTAAAGGACATGTTAATATGTTTTACATATTTTTTAATTTAAAAATCACAATATTTAATTTTTCTTTTTCTTTTCTTGAATTCTGTTCAAGTTAAAATTAAATTTAAAAAATTGAAACAAAGGAAATATACTACTTTTCAAGAGAATAAAATAATTAATATTTAATATTTAAAAAAATTATACGACCTCCTAAGATTTCACATATGAAATTTTATTGGAGATGTGATTATAAAAAAAACTATACTATGTAGGTACTAATATGAATTATAATTTGCCTCTAAAAAATGGATATATCCCTATAAAAAAAGGTAAATTAATTAAATTCAATTTTCTTCTCATTATATGACTAACCCGTGTTTCCGAGTTAACTCAAATATGCGACGACCCGAATGTGAAAAACAATATCGAATCTCTTGAAGCTTTTAGAATCAAACTTTCCACTTTTACCCTCGTTTTCGTTGAAAAGTGTAACTGTGCTATAAATATAAGACTTCTTCAACCTTTCCTTAATTCATTCTATCTAGGCAATGTGAGAAAGTGATAGAACAATTAAATATATCAGCAGAAAAAAAGTGAAAATTATGGGTTCAAATTCTAAAGAAATGAACATTGATTTGAATCTTGTTTATGTGCCCAAGTTAATTTCAGATGTTTTAACTGAAGTTTCTGCCATGGATGACATCTCCAAGAAATTAACAAAGCTCAATCAGTTTCTTGTTCCTTTAGAAGAAGAACTCAGAAAAACCGAAGCTTTTAAACGTGAATTGCCCATGTGTATGCTTCTTCTCAAAGATGGTTAGTTTTTTGTTTCTTTTGAATTTTTTTTCATTTTTCTGCATTTTTTACGGGTTATTTAATTTTTTTTGCTTTTTTTATTCTTGTGGCAGCTATTGAGAGATTAAAGGCAGAAGCTTTGTTGTATAAGGAGAAAGATAAAAGTCCTGTGATGGAGGAATTCATCCCACTGAAGAAGGGTAATTCTGATGAAAGTGGAAGGGTAAAAAAGTCAAATGATTTAAGTGATAAGAAAAACTGGATGAGCTCTGCTCAGCTATGGAGCACTCCAGTTCAGTATGAAAGCTTTAATCTTGAAAACTTAAAATTTGTAAGTTTTTCCCTTCTAAGAATTATTTTTTTCGTAAAATCGTAATTTTTTTGACATCTTTTTATACAATTGTTGATTAATCAGAGTGGTGTAGAAGAGAAAGTCAGGGAGAAGCAGAACCAGTTAGGAGCATGTAAATTGAAGAATGAAAGAGGGGCATTTTTGCCATTTCAAGGACAAGCTTTGAAGGAAGGAAAAAATGGTTTGGCAGTGAAGGATTTATCTCTGTCAATGGCAGTGACAGTGACAGTGGGTGAAGGAGAAAAGGGTCTAATGCCAATTGATGTGTGTGTGAAAAGAGAAAACTGCCCATCAAATTCGAATGGATGTGGTGGTTTTTCACAGGACAAATCACAACAGAGGAAACAGAGGCGTTGTTGGTCTCCAGAATTGCATCGTAGATTTGTTGATGCTCTTCATCAACTTGGAGGTGCACAAGGTAATTGTCGGTGTTCCGATTAATTTGCGTTCACATTTGATTATTTTATCGAATATCAATTATCTTTCACCACTGATATAAATTTATATATTGAACGGTTGTTTATTGTGCGGCATGGGATAAACAATTGGAATATCTGGAACTATTTTATCACATCTTTTATATTGGATACCCGCTATTTTAGTATAGATTAAAATTAATTTATCATCCTTATCTCACATATAAAACAAACTAATCTGTTAAGTGAAAGCAATGTCTTGATATTAGATAAAGGGTAGTCTTGATTTTGCGTCTAAATTTATTCATATAAAGTGTGATTACTATGATAGCAAATGCCTTTTTTAAAAATCATTTTTTTTAATATTTAATCTTGTTGAATTTCTGAAAATATTTGATTAAAAAAATAATATTACTATTGTTGGAGTCTCACATCATTCATTTAGGAATGCAAAGGTCTTCTATTCTTTATCATGATATGAAAGTCAGATCCATATCAATTCACTGTTTCATGAGGGGGTCGGGTGGGGTGGAGTGGAGTGTATCGTTTAATGAAAAGACTTTTTGTATATCACTTATTTCTGATCATAAGAAAAAAAAATACAAAAGTCTTTCTTTTTTACTAGTATTAGTCGCCGCAACCTATGATTAAAATATTGTTATCAATCTTTAATATAATAACATCACCAACATGCTATTATTTCATTATTGTTTCTTTCTTCTTGTACTAGGATTATTATATATGTCACACTATACTTTTTATTATCCAACAAAACATTAACAATAATTTTGAAATATTATCCTGCAGTGGCTACACCAAAACAGATCAGAGATATCATGCAAGTGGATGGCCTGACCAATGACGAAGTGAAAAGCCATTTACAGGTATATATCCAATAAGAGGCTCATATTTTGTTCCCATGACACTTGTGTTAGAAATTATAACACCCAGTGGCGTGGCGGAGCCAACAATTTTAATATTGCAATCTTGTACAGTGAGCTAGTGAATGAATCTACATTAAAAGTTGTTTTTACGATCAATTGAACCTCTTTCAATATAGAGTGTTTGTCGTATATTTTCTTCAAGTGTTGATCAAACTATTTATTTTGTGATATGCAGAAATATAGACTTCATGTGCGACGAGTCCCAGCATCAGGTTGTTCATGGTCTACTATGGATGAAATTGGAGAGTCTTCAAAGACAAATGGTACACAATCTGGTTCTCCTGAAGGGCCTCTTCATTTTACTGGTTCGGGTTCAGCCAAAGGGGTGTCTATCAATGAAGAAGAGGATAATAAATCGGAAAGCTATAATTGGAATGGACAGCTTCAAAAGAGCATTGAAGGGTCAACAATAAGATCAAGTAGCCATTAATTTTGCAGCTATAGAAATAGGACAGAAACAAAACGTAACAAATAACTCATGAGGGAAGTACTGATGAGTTCTTTCTGAAAAATAGGAAATAGGGACTCTGCTGATTTTAACATGTTTGCTTGTGAAATCAGGTTTAATTAACTTTGACATCGTTGATTTACAATACATTGTGAGTAGGACTAATGATTTGGATATATAGTCTGATACTAATACAGCTGGTATGAAACAGTGAAACTACAGAGGGAATATCAATTTTACAAACTACATTGAATATTTATCTACTGTTGGAAATGCTTTTTTACTACTGTATATTCCTTTTCTTGTTTTTGATATGCTTTAATTATGCCGAGTGTCTATCAGAAACAATCTCTCTGCCTTCACAAGATAGATGCAAGGCTGCATACACACCACCCTACTCAGATCCCGCTTGTGGGATTACATTGGATATGTTGTTGTCCAATTACTTTGTTTGTAATTTATTTTTTATGTCCATTCCTTGTGCCTGCTGAAGCGCCAGTTTAGCCACATATCCAAATTGTGTTGATAGAACTTGTGAACACTCCAAATCGGAGGCTTTTGGTAGAACAAGTTTTCTCTAGAGGGCAATTGGTTTGTTCCATTAGAGAGTGAATAAGTTTTCTATTTTCCCTTCATTGTCATATCACTGAACTTATGAGTTACGGGTGTCAAATGAGTGAGTTGAGTTATATGTGTACTAATTTAAATGGGTACAATCAGTTAGTACATAAATTGACTTATAACCTTCTCAATGTTTGCTTGGTTGAAAAAGCGAGTTGAGCTGACCAATGGGTCATAAGCCAGCATGACGAACACAAGTTAATTTTCATTTGTTTGTTCAGTCATTTGACGATTCATTAATAAATAGAACAAATTAATAAAGCTTTACTTTTGTTTCTAAAGGCTATATAAACTTTTTTCCATCCCACTCCATCAGGAGGATCAATAGTGTTCTCACTTAACCTTCAGCATAACTCGAACCCTCAGCCTACTGATTAATGATAGAGATGCTCAACCACTTGATAAATCTTACTTGTTGCTATATAAACAAACCAAACCCGAAAAAGAAAAAAAACACTTATTTTTTCTCTATGTGGATGAGTTTGCTTATGGGTTTAACTGGGTTACGTATGTAGCTCAAACTAGCCCAAGGTTTTAGATGGGCTAAAGCCCAAATAACTTGTCAATGTCTACTTAGTTCAACCCACCGAAGTCTGCTGGTCGAATCATACTTTGGGATCAGTTCATGTGGTTCATATACATATATCATTTTTTTAATTTTTAATATACAGAAAAGTTTTGTCCTGTTATTAAGCTTGGTTCTGTTTGAGATAGACAAGTAACGATAAAGATATGGATTTTAGGCCTAACGAAATCCCATATGCTAGTTTATAAAGAGACCAAGATAATATTAGGAGATATCAATAAAAAGAAGAAGCTAACGCTACGCACTTGGAGCAAGTATAATATTTTCCTAGAGCCGCAATTTCAATAGGGGCATGAAACTATAGCTAGAGGTTGAGAAAAAAAAGAGGGGTAGCTAGAGTCAAAACAGAAACATGAAATAATTCAAAATTGGCACACCAACAAGCAAATTAAATATTCATTTGATAGAAGATTTTATTTTTATTTCATATTGTAATGCATGATGAATAGTTCTACTAATAATAATAATAATAATTCATATTGTCATTACAATTGCTTTTTCCGTTTGCACTTCTTTTTAACTTTTCCTAATAATTTAAGATACCGCTTTTCTATCTTTAGAATGCAAATTAAATGTTGTAATGAAGACAAGCTATCATTCTCATTGGTAAGACTAAAAGAGTAACAACAAAATGATCAAATTCAATTTGTTACTTGTGCCAAGCTGATGTCACATTCTCGAAAACTAAACACTTACAACTATATACGACGATTAATTGCAACATAAGGAAATATTTGGACGTTCTGTGACAAATATGCCAAGTACCAAACCTTTTTCAAGAGGAGGGTACGTAGCAGCCATGTTTGACCTAGACTAAATGGGAATAGGTATCTTGCTTGCATCTTGCATTCATGTTTACTAGTGTCTAGTGGGCTTTAATGTAACACGAATGTCTTTGAAGCAGGTTTGCTATTCACATGAAAGATTTACTATTGGACACATGAGTAAGTTTTCTTTGTCCTATGAGAGAGAGGGTGGTTTGAGAATTTCCTCATAAGTATTTTGTCTAAATAAATAACTGATTTTCTTTGACTTATCACTCACAATATTGTGCTCGTTATGAAGCGACAGTCATGTAGCACACACACTTTGTGTTTGCATTCTTGAAGACAGCCCATCTCTTTCATTAAAATCACAGCATTTCAAATACTAAGAAGGTTCTTCGTTTGGTTGTCTACTAATTAAGAGTTAATCAATATCAACATCATATGTCATTATTCAAAACAACAGTTTGCTCAGTTCCCCAAGGGGTTGGTTAGGTGGCCAAATAGGTAACTTGGAAAATTTCCCTCAAACCATAAACATCACCTATAAAATCTCATATCACCTAATAGTACATGACAGGTAGGTACCTAGCACCTTTTTCTTCCAAGTCTGAAACTGTGGCCATGTGCATGTGGAATTTCTATAACTATATTTTTCTAGAGATCAGATTCCACTTCTCAATGTTAGCCAAGTATCCCACTTGTTTAACTACTAGTTTACACTAGTATCCATGTATTATAAGTCAAATAGCACATGGCCATCAAAGCCATTTAATGAAATCTATGAGCCCAACTGTGATTGAAGTTATAAAAATATTCCATAATACTTGTATATTCCACGGAAGCTCTAAAAACTATAAGAGAAATAGTATTAAACTTCAATAATACAGTAGTAAAGATATAAAGAAATCATGGTCAACGATCTAAGATCCCGTGGTGCATCTGAATCTATTGAATGACTTAGCGCTGATACATCATAGTATATATAATGCTACTATCATTCTTCCTGTTGATCATTTATCTAGAATAAAGAAAAATGTATTTGAGCCTCTACGTCGACTGCATTATTTATACTATTAACTTAACATGTACAGTTGACAGTGTGAAAATCATTCATGAGACAAAGGAACACATGATTTTCACATTCATACTAGTATAAACTGCATGTATTCACTCTATATGTAGTAAGGTAGCCAGACAAAGTAAGCATCGACGGGTAAAGAAAGACAACACTGTTTTTATATGAAATTAATGCTGCTCCAAAATGTACCTTCAAAACTCCCAAAGGGTCTTTGATCAATAGAAAATAAATTTGGAGAAGGAAACAAATCTAACAAAGACCTTATACCTAAGAAGTTTAATTAATGTTCATGTTGAAAATATTCAATCCTCTCTCCGACTATCTCTTTGTACATATCATAATCTCTCTTCATCTGTCCGATGTCTCTCTTTATACGCTTGTATACCCCCATCAACTTGCTGCAGTTAACAACACATACATAAACAAGAGTTAGACAAGGTATTTCCTTAGCTGCCAGTATATGTATTACTAAGTGCAAGTAGCTTAATCCGCGAAGAATTTTATCTATAAAAAATTGAACTCAAGAGTTTGTTAGCTGGATAACGCGATACAAACAGAGAATGGAGGACCTAGTAAACAAAACGCACATTTAAGGCTAGTGAAGGAGTGAAAACTTTTCAGTATATATAAATGCAAGCCGAACCACAAGGACTTAAGCATTTAATGAAACAAAAACTTACCAAGATCAAAAATGTAGAAAATAATAGGCATGGAACTGAAGACATCAACCTGAAGGACCGGAACCCCTTCCCTCCTCTTCGCTGTTGGCTCTCTGTTGCTGCCTCGGGGTCTCTGGTGGCTGGGGGGGCTGCAGCTGTTGTTGAGACTGAAGATGAACCTGTTGTTGATAAGAAAGAGAATGCTCCGGTTGGGACTGCTGATGAGGGGGAACCAGATTATAAGGATTTTCATAGGTACCGGCCAAAACCAACGAAGGTGGTATGGATGAACTCATCTGATGAAATCCAGTAGCTGTTACCGAGCCCGTAGAGTCGAACCCACCGTTAAATCTTACAACATCTTCTTGTTGTTCCTGCTGCTCATAAAATTTTAGCATCTCCTGTTGGTCCCTTTGTTCCTTTGCAGCCATTGCTGTTATAAATTGTTGAACTTGAATTGGCTGCTGCAGTAGTTGCTGTTGCTGCTGTGGGTCACGAATTAGCAATTGACCACCATGTGGGACCCCAGTTGACATTGGGTTCATATTGAAAGGCATCATGGTACTAGAAGAGGGCGCATTCATATGTTGCTGCGGTTGAAAAAACCCCGGAGGTTGAAGATTAATAATGGGTAGCATTGCTGATGGACCAATGTAGGTAGACAGTTCCTTTTTAGCGTTCAACAGATCATCCTGAACTTGCCTGAGTTTCTGTTGAAGTAATGAAATAAGACCAACACACCCATAGACCGGATCTCGAAGCCGATACTCAGCCTCGTAGGCAAGGGAATTCACTGCATCTTCCCGTTGAGCAGCATTGAGTTCGTTGAGTAGTTTCGCCACGTTGCTGGCACCGAAGACTTTGTGGACATTGGAAAATTTCAATGGCTGATCTGGCGGAAAATAGGGTGCGAAGACACACTCTTGGGTGCATTTTCTGCGTAGAAATTTGCAAGCTGCGCATGGAGAATTGGTCGATGACATCCTTCTGTTCCTAAAAATCGTACACATCAACCCCACAAAACACACAAGCGAATACACTTAATAAATGGAACAGAATATCTAGGTGTTCGTATTCTAAATATATTTAGACACAAATGGAGCATAAATTAATCAGAAATGATTATACACAAATAAAAATAAAGAAAAGATTTATGGCATTCAACGAAGTTTCATTTACCGATATTAAAGAAACAGTATGCCATTAATGGCTTAGCAAATCGAAGCAGCCATGGTAAAATAATTAAATCATATCTACAGTAGGACTTTAATTAAAGGAAGTCAGAAAGTGTAAATTAGCAACTGTAGGGTGATTTAGAATCATATCCAAGTATTTGAACCAATTTTTTCGAGAAAAAAAACCCTACAACAACACTATACCCGTGAAATACCACAAAGTTAGTAGGTAAATTAGACAGACCGTTTCTGAAAAAACTTGGGCTCATTGACAATAAAAACAATAAACAAAAGAAGAAGAAAACGGAAAGAATCAAGTACGAGACGAAGAAAGATGCCAAGTTTCCGAAGGAGACTTGAATGAAAACAAAATTTCACCCTACTTTCTCTTTTTCTCTCTCTAACTTGATAAACTTGGAATGCAAGAAATATTTAGTTTTACGGATCTAATCTAGATCAATGATATTTCTCTGGGTTGTATCAAATCAAGGACTTGTTCTATATCAAATTCATATCAAAATCACATACTAGTAGTACTGGTTCCTCTCAGAAAATCCAAACTCTAAGATCCTTCCCTATCAAACAGTGAAGAAACAAATCAACACAAAATCACAAATAACAAACGAGTTCAAAAGAGTAAAAATTAAAACCATAAAATAAAAATAAAGAATACAAACAAAACATGAAATCAGAAAACTCATTCACCTTTCTTATGTTACAAACCCTATTCAGATCACTATTTAACCTTCTCTCTCTACTTCTCTTCAAGACTTCAAACTCATTCCATCTGCAAAGTAACAAAAAAATGAAGTGAACAAAAGAATGTTGCTGAATTTAATTTTATAATCGAAAAAATCAACATCATTTAACCCTATAAAATCACACACAAAAAATGAATGAAGGACTGAACCTGTCTAGGGTTGGAATTCAAAAGCTCAAGAAAGATCAAAGAAATAAGAAAGCGCAGCTATTTATTTTTTATAGTTTCATCATCGATATAAGAATGAGAGAGAGAGAGGCGGCATAGAGAGGGAGGAGTCAAAATGAAAAGGAAAAACAAATTTGATGAAATATAAGGGATTATAAAGGGAAGGATTTTCCAAGAATGGTCGAGTTTGTAAATAAATCAGATTACTAGGGTTAAATAATGAAGATGAAACCCCTACACGGCATCTTGTCTATTCAGGACCGTCGATGGGATAACATATTCTGTATTGACCGTCTGATTAGAATTTTGTACTTATGTTGAGTTACCTATTTGTCCCTGCGCTAGTTTCCTGAGTGATGAATAAATTGGACTCTGAGTCACCTATTTGTCCCTGCGCAAATTTATTGCCTTTCCCAAATTACCCCTTTCATGAGTGATGTTCTTTGAAATACGGCTCTAAGTTTCATACATTCACAATACTGCCATCCCATTTAATTACTCTACTTACTATGTTTAATTTCTCAAATCTGTAATAGAATTTCTTTTTGGGGTTAATTTTTTCAAACGCTGACTAAAAGTTTTTGGTATATGAAAATCACTCAAATAATGATTATTATTTCAATCAAAAAAATATTAAATTTTTTTTAAATAGCAAGAAAAGAGTTATGTCAAATTTTATTTTCAAAAAAATAAAATAATTCATTCCGATAAAACCAAAAGACGGGTCAATTTAATGATTGAATTGAAATAAATAGATTTTTTAGTATTTTAAAATTTAAATGACCATTCTAGATAGGACCTTCCCAATTAATTAGTAAAAAAAAATATTATAAATATATTAAATGGAAAAAAAATAGACAAAGTTCAAGCGAAAAGAAAAATGATCAACGAGGAAGAAATAAAATCAATATCTAACGGAAATATAGCTTAAATAGGTTGAGTGTTTTACGTGTGAATAGTAAAAATTAAGTAAACCTTTAGGTGAAATAATAATAATTGACTATTGTTTCTATTACAAAACAAAATTGAGAGATTTTTCTGAAATAATTATCACTAGTTTATTAACTTTTTAAGATAAGAACAGTAAGTTGAATGATCTTCGTTAAAATTAAAACAAACCAAATTATCCATCAAAGAGTTAATACTAGCAGTATATTCTACTTAAGTTTTCAAGTTAAGATTTTAAGAAAATAATATGCACTTTTATTAGGTTTGACACATTATTTATTGTGTTAAGTACTTCAATATAAATCATATAATACTTCATAAAAAATTATAACGCGATATTGCTTTATGATGGAATTACATACAGATATTATAAAGTCTTTCAAAATAGTATAGTTAATTATGGGATGATCATATGAGAATTTACACATTATTTATAGCATTAGATTACATTTTTCGATGTTGTTTCATAAAAGTGTCAAGTACATAAAATCACAAGAATATAAAAAGGGACATTTTTTATGATATGAATATTTGAATGAGGAAAAATCTGAATAATAATATTGAAATAAAATAAACAGTTATTGGAGATAGAGTTCTAATAATTGTGAAATTAACGTATTTTATCTAGATATTTACCATTTAAATGATCCTAAGCATATCAGTTTGGATTATATCAAGAATCCATATTCTTGGGTTTGAAATTCAAAAGTGGAGCCAAAATTTATTTGCTATTGAATTCCTTAATCCTTTATAAATTGTTTTATTTAGTTTTAGTCTTTCAAATTAATTGAAAAAATGAAGAACTATAATTAATCAATTGCATATCAAACACAACTAGCTAGTTTTTACAATTTAGTACTCCCTATGTCCCTAATTACTTGTTCATTTTTTCTTTTATAGTTGTCTCTAATTACTTGTCCATTTTGACAAATCAAGAAAGGACAAATTCTTTTTACCTATTATACCCTTAATTAAATGACTAATTATTTTGAAAAATATATAATTTTTCATCCACTTAATAATTAATAGAGGTAAAATGGTAATTCACTATATCATTAATTATTTTCTTAATAGATGTATCAATTTAAAAGTAGACAAGTAATTAAGTATAGAGAGTATTAAGAAATTTTTTCAATAAGTAAAACTTACTTGCACAGAAATAGATAAAGCTCATGTGTACATTATTAAAATTAAATACTAGGGAATTGATCAAATTGATTGATTGATGATTAAAATATCGATCAAAATGTCATCAAGGTTAAAAAAGGAAAAATAACTTTGAGGTGCCGTTGTTACCTTTTGGCTTTTGCATCAATTACGTCAATGAGTTAAAGGATTGACTGTGAGTGGGTGCACGAGGCAACGAGCCAACAATCTTTGGAAATTGATCAATTGATACTATTTATATCTCACAATTTTAGATTTTACGTTCCTTAAAAATCTAAGTTTATCATTAAATATTTTTTTAGTTTCTATTGAAATCAAGTTTTAAATAAGTGAACATAAATAATTTATTTTGAATAATTAAACTAACCAATGAACATGATTTAGAGTCTGTATGACATAGTTGTTGGGTGGCCAAAAACACTTATTTTAATTTTTTTTTATATTTTTTGAAAAATTAATTGTTTGACAAACTTGTAAAACTGATTTTAAATGGAAGTAAAAAAAGTTTTTTGTTGTTGGAAAGAGCTAAAAAAATTGCAAACATAAAATTATTTTTCCAAGATTAAAAAAACTCTTCCAAATATACATATTTACCAATATATTTCTTATTAATGAATTAGCATATCTCATAGATTTGGTTAAATTTTATTTTTAAAAAATATTTTTTATTTTTATATAATAAATTTTATGTTTTATTTTATGTTTACATATTATTATTTAATATTTTATATATTATTATACGTATTAAATCAATACTATACAATATTTATGCAAGATTAGAAAGAAAAAAAATTCAGCCCTCCCAAAAATAATGTGTAATATTGATTAAAAATTTGAATATGTACATTTTAATTTAATAAAAAAAAAAATTAATTATTTTTTTATAATTGATGTTTAAAACAGTTTCTCTCTATAAAATTCTCAATTTTAAAAGTACATTGATACTTGTCATTTTTCATAATTTAACTCTCAAAAACATTTTTTATAAAAGACTAGTCAAACACAATTTGCTTATGAATATCACTTTTCAAATAAATTAGCAAACACAAATTGTTATTTTTTCAAAAACACCTTTCCGAAAAGTTATTTTAAGACAGTATTTCTATAAATAAGCAGTTTTTCGAACCAATGTCAAACATGCTCTTAATCATTTACTTTTTTCTATATTTGTCAAGTTTATACTTTCAAGGCTAATAACTCTCAAGGGTAAAATATGAAAAATATTGTTATTTATGTATTGATTCCGTAAAATGAAAAGTATTAAAAAAAATCTATTTTTATTAAGGATGAGATATATGGGAACGGAATGAGTACTTGTTATATTTAGACTTGACACATTTATTGAAAGAATAATAATTAACATAATTATTTTATCATACTATTCTTATTAATTAATATTTATATACTGATTTAGTATTAATTAAGTGAAATTATCTGCCTTAATGATACCATTACAGTATATGATACTGATTTAGTATCAGTTAAGTGAAAATTATTTGCTTAATGATACCAATACAGTATATGATACTGATTTAGTATTAGTTAAGCGAAAATTATCAGCATTAATGAATGAGGGATATGGAATGTATTATGAGAGAATATGTATTTCAAAAATTACTCTGTATTTGAATATGAACTAATAATTATTTTAAACTAGTAAACTTGTCCGCGCTTCGCGCGATGTGAATTGCATTTTATAAATTTGTTATTAATTGAAAAGGTAATTTATAATTATAGTTTTTTTTTAAAAAAAAACACACTTTAAATGTTATAAACTATATTTTAAAAAATGCTCCTATTTGATTTAATTTCCATTCAACAATCAAAATTATGTTCAATAAATTTTCAATATGTTAGCTTTCATATAAAATGTGGCTTACAATAATATTCGAATTTTACTTAGTGGAATGGACAAAAAATTATAGGTATTTTAGATAAGTCGAAAATATTAAAAATTTATAAATGATAACAATTTCTCAAACTTTTATCACTTGTTAATAAATCTTCTCAAATGATAAATGATGTGTCAATCGAGTTCATTATCTTAGTATACAAAAAGTATATAAATAACAATATGGTTATATTTTTTTTTTTATATATATATATATATACATACATGACGTAAAAAATAAATATATTTACACTTTTTGTTTGTTCTTCTTTTCTTCATCTTGTTGTGTTTTCCTATTTGTTTTCACAGTTAACATATTAATTGTTAGTGTAAGTTCTTATTAGTGTCGCCATAATATAAATTGCATACACATTCTTATTGTTAAAATTAAATGATTATGTAAGTAACTTTTTTAATAACTACGATAATAATAAAATATTGTTATTATTATTATTATTATAATAGTAATAATAATTTGATGTAAAATTAATATTTTATTTCTTAAATTTAAAACAGGACATTTACCCTAGAAAAATAAAGTTTGTTACATTCGAATTCACACTATAACTATATACAAGCTTGCAACAGAAAAATACATGTAGATAAAGGTCATATATATGTTGCTCTCTCCCATTCTAACAAATAAAAATCAGGCATGAAAATTACATACAAAAATAATAATTGTGGAGACAACACTGATAATGCTTAGATAAAAAACAATTAAAAAAAAGGAAAAAAGAAGAAAGAAACTTCTTGGAAAAAGAGTGTAATTAAGACATTTGCTTTAGTATTTATAGTTAGTAAAATAATTAGTAACATACGAATATGAAAAGATAGATAACGTACATTAGATTAATTATAATTGAATGACATAATTGTGACTATTTTCAATATTTAAGTGATTTTTTTTTTGTATTTTAAAATTTGAAAAATGGTAAAAAAAAATCATAAAAAAAGATAAATATTTTTCTAGCTCTTAGAGGCATGCACAACAGCAATTTTAGATTCAGATTTATATATATATATAGATTTTATGGCCCATTTATGTAATTTTTCCTTTAATTTATTAAAGCCTTTGTCTCCTTTATTTTCTAGAATTATTGTTTCACGTTTTATGGGCAATTATATTAATAAATATTGCCACGCCTATTTGAAAAAAAACAATAACATTTATTAAAAGAATCGTTTGACCGAATTACACTAATCTACTTATGGGATAATGTACATAAGCATTGCATTTTTTTAGAATATTTATCTGGAACGATAAGTTAAAGGTTTAAAGAATTGCTTATTGTGGACTAGAGAAAGTACACAAATCGTATCCTTTAGATTATCTGATTCTTTTTTTAAACACTATATTTAGTGGTTTTTGAATTTTAAACTTCTTTCTTTTTTTTCAAAAGCGTTTGGATAACTCAAGGTTGAAAAAATATCAAAAAAGTCAAAAGTTTTATGTCTCAGCTTATGAATTTTAGCTTTTCACTTATAAACTTTAAAATATTTCATCCAAACACTCTCTATTAAAAGCTCATAACTTTTAGCTTTTGACTAACTCACTTTAAAATATTTCATCCAAACATTCTATATTAAGAGAGTGTGTAAATTGATTTAAAAGTTGATCAAACCTATTTTAAGTCAGTTTTTTATTTTTAGAAGTGTTTGACAAATATAAAAAATAACTTAAAATAATTCAAAAATGACTTTAAAAAAATCAAAATCCAAAAGAAAATATCCCCGTGCATTTCATTTTTTGACTTAAAATTATTTAAATTTAATTTTTTATTTTAGACTTAAAAACTATTTTTTAAAGTCAATTCAAACGGATTATAAGAGCCCATTTGGATTGGCTTGCAAAAAATAGTTTTTAAGTAGAAAATAAAAAGTCAAATTGAAATGACTTTTAAGTCAAAAATTAAAAAGTAGAGAGAGATCTACTTTTGAATTTTGACTTATTTTAGTCATTTTTGATCTTATCAAATAGTTCATAACTTATTTTAAATGTATTTTAATTATTTTTTTTATATTTACCAAATATTTTCAAAAGTCAAGAATTGACTTAAAAATAAATTTAATCGACCTTTAAATCAATCCAAACACTCTTTTAAGTGATTGAGTAGTTCATTAAATGGTCACTGAGAATGAGGGCAAAATTTAAAGAATAGGCGCGCGGTGGCAGTGTGTTGGTGAGCAATTGCGTGCTGAAGTTTCTCTATTCCACTAAATACATGCTCCTCTTTTGTCCTTTGCAGTAGGAGTAACAGGGTACATTTCTGAATCAATCAGTATGAACTCTCTCACCATTTTTCACTGACTCCCTTTATAATTTGTCTTACTTACATACTTCGTTTTCTTTCTTCCTTTATTTTGTCATGCACACGTATTTATCCTACAAATATCATTCTCATCCCCAAAAAGGGTATATTGTAGTTTGGGACCTTAATTCTATCTTTTGTTAAATAAATTATCTAGTAATTGACATGTTTCTATTTGGAAAATCAACTTAATTAGTTTCCTTTTTATTCATTTGTTTTTTCAAAATAATTTTCAGTGTTGGTGGTATAGTTGGTCCTTTGGTTGGAGAGAACACATACCCATGTGTTGGAGAAAAAAATATTATTATTTTTTCCTTTTTTATTTTAATCATTCTGTATTCAGAGTACAGTACAGTACTCCAATTAATATATTCAGATTTGAGCTTATACCTACTAATTAAGGGGTAAATACTTCTACCAAAAAGATTTCATTTTAAAGATTCTAACCCTTGTAGTTCTCATATTAAATTAGAAGAAAAATTCTACTCTAACCATATATAAGTAAAACTTGTTGCATATATTTATGAAAGACTTTTATAATTTCTAACTTTGTCTTGCCTTTTTGAAATGCTTTGGCACCACCGACATGGGTTGTGGTATAGTAATGAGACTGGTTTTAATCAGAGTCCTGGGCAGGGGTGTCAAATGGGTGAGTTGGGTTGAAATTAAAGATATTAAAATGGGTCGAAATGGAAATTGGATTGGGTCCCAACCCGCCCAAGTTTACTTTGTGCTCAAATGAGTTTAAAAATGTGTTGGGTTTTGACTCGCCAATTTGACCCCCTTAATCTCAATAA
This sequence comes from Solanum piurae, assembly GCA_029582685.1. Classification (NCBI taxonomy): domain Eukaryota; kingdom Viridiplantae; phylum Streptophyta; class Magnoliopsida; order Solanales; family Solanaceae; genus Solanum; species Solanum piurae. The sequence continues at coordinate 28,488 of JAJOOO010021244.1, forward strand.
TTTTAATATATTGTTATAAATTTGAATTTCAACTCAAGATTTTTTTTTAAAACAAGTTACAAATGGATGAATCATAAGAGATCTAAAATAGATAGTAATTCATACATTTAATATAGAAACATACATTACATCAATGCAATTAAAGAGTCTTAAAATTGATTGAAATTGGAGATTAAATTAGGCTCAATTGAGAATTCTCTTGAAATGGGTTAAGGCTTGAATGAGTTGACATTGAATCCAATACAAATTATCTTCAGACCAACCATTATAATTCTGGGCGGGTTACCTATAGTTGGGCTCACTTTTGACGCCCCTAGTCCTAGGTATGGAAAATATGAAAATCTTGTTGGGAGTGTCACGCCAAATGGACTCTGTTGTGCGCGACCTGAATTTAATCGGCGCTTCAATGCGGGCTCTGAACACCGAATTAATATACCAAAAATGATCTTCAGCGGTAACTTATTAACGATAATAACTTAATTCCGTTAAATACGTAGTTTTAACAGCAATTAACACTCTTTGTAAATATCCCTAAAGCCTATAGTAACATTGGATCCAATGATAATTAACTAATACCGGTAAAAACTTTAACATTCTTTATTAATGTTTATATTTATTGTCGCTAAAGGTTATTTTTGTTGCCGTCGGTGGAAAAAAAGAAGAAGAAGAAATGCTTCGCCACATATTCCATTGTCTTCTGCCAGGTTGCCTGGGTATTTACCTAAACCCATCGTCGCCATATAATATATAAGGTAATAAATATATAGAGATATATATATTTTAAATCTTAAACACAAGAATAGAGGTTGACCTAGCTGTTTAAAAGTTCAAAATTCATCATGATATTATAAATGCAAACTTCGCCACTATATTTTTATTTTTCGATACTCTTTAATGAAAATATTTTTTGTATTTATAAATAAAAAAATTTCCTTCTCTGTTTTTTCTCCCTTGCGTTAATGGAAACAAGGTGATGAACTATATGTACGAAGGACAAACCCCTGCATTACTTGAAGGATTATACAGTATTTGGTTACTATAAGTCTGTAACAGTGTTAGGGTATTTACTGATCCAGAAAAAGTAAAAGCTTGTCGATATATTGTTACTATAATCTAATTTTACATAAATGTGAGGGCAAACATCCTCTATCACATCAATATTAAATTCATATAGCTGCTAGCGGGGTTAGGGAAGTTGACAACGAAAACGAGAAGCTATATATCTAGCTAGCTACTATATGTATGGGGGACAGATAGAGACGAGAGATAAGCAGATTCAGCATATAAATATACGGATAGTTGATGTGAAGTTTCGTTCATAATATCAATCAATATATATAATCTACACGATATATATTGCAGTGAATGAATGAATGTGCAGGTTGGTTCAGAATACTTGAATCATTTTTATCATCGGTTAATATTTCATGTACGTATTGATACTACTCCATCTTTTCCTTATTACTGTTGTCTCCAGGTAGCGATTGCAATTGGGCCGTGCAGGGTGTGGACGGGCGGGTTGAGTTTAACTCGTAAAATTTTTAATTCGTTCCGCCTTGCAGATTATCGCATAATTTTTTAAATATTTTTTTCTGATTAAATTTGATATTAAAAATAAAATTTACAAAAATGAATTAATTTTTTTCATTAAGTTGTATAAATTTAATAGGATAGTGACTTATAAATTTATTTTTTAAATTATTTTTATTGAACCATTTTCATTTACTATCTTGAATATTTTAGTAGCTTTAAAGAAATTATCTTAGCTGCAGACCGTCTTCTTTCTTTTGAAGTTAAATGTCGGAAATCGTAGTAATAAATAATGATCTATTACTCTTATAACATGTAAAAAATTTAAAATTAAGTTTAAACCCACGTAAAATCACATATACCCGCAAGTGCAACCCGCCCACCCCGCATTAGTTTTAGAAAGGGAAAATTGTATGAAATAACAAACTATTAATTCAAATTAAATGTTATAGCCATACTTTATTTTAATTGTAATTCGCAGCAAACATCCTTTCTTTTTGTCATCCGATTCGTTATACAATTACCCATTTTTGGTATACAATTAGTCATTTTATACATTTCGGTATAAAATGTATAAAATGCGTCTGTTTGAATAAAGCGAGAGAAAAATGTATATACAAATACATATATTTTCGTCCTATACACTTATAATTATATAAATACAAATCTTATTATACAAATTACAATGTATAGATGAATTTATACAAAACTGAATAATTTGTATAAAATTAGATGTTTATAGCGAATTATACAAATCAAAAGCTCCATAGTAAACATAAAATTTGTTTTGGAGCGCAATTATGCAAACTATAGTTATAACATATAAATATGATTTTTATGTTTGCTATATGTAAAAGTTGCTCTTTAAAAAAATCACTTCAATCCGTCCACATCCCACACTTTCCGCACAACCTTAAACCCAATCCGCCCTACATATCTTTAAACCAGCCCACCCTGCATCCGCCGCATTACCATCCCAGGCATGTACGTACACATGAAATTAATGGGAGAAGATGAAAACTCCAAATTATTCTAACCATCTTACCAACAGCAAAAAAGGTGAACGGTTGCGAGAAGCGAACTCAGTAATTTTGATACAAATTCTAAATTTATAGTAAGAGATTTATTGTATATATACCTATTATTAATTTAAAATTTAATAATTTAGATTAATTAAATTTTCAAATATATAAACTTTAAATTTGGACTCCGACTCTAATAATAAAGGTTTTGCCAAAAAAAAGGACAACAAAGTCTCTTTGATTTGCTTTTGAGATAAATGACACAAACGTATTACGTTTTATTTCTTATAGTATATCATACACTTCATTAATGGTTCATGGTTTCTATCCCTTCAAATTTAATAAATGCATCAATTTTGACTTTGATCTGCTTCGGTGTAAGATAAAGTGCCCCTTTCTTCAAGGGTTTTTCACTTTTGACTATGATAGCGTGAGGGTGCAAAACTGTTTTTTGCTTTGTGTTTATAAAGATAAAATAAATTCTGTCGAACCAGCCCAAAAATTTAGTTCCTACCTCCTTTTAGGAAAACTTTTAAATTTTATGATTTTAATTTGAAAATATATGTAATTTTTTATATTTTGTGATCGTAATTTTGTTATGTAAAATATCGAAATTGAAAAATTAACTAGATATAAAAAGATTACCTCTTTTTGAGACAGATAAAAAAACATCAACTAAGATACTTAAATTGGACATCGAAAATACCTCTTAGTTGATGTTTCCTTGTTCGTGCATATACTCGCTCAGTTCAATATTCATTATTGACTTGACACATTTCTTAAGAAACAACAAATATTTCCTTGTTCGTGCTTATACTCGCTCTGTCCAATAATAGTTGTTTATTATTGACTTGACACATTTTTTTAAAAACAATAAATAATAGAAATAATAATTGTTGGACAACTATTTTTAGTATAGTGAATAACTATTGTTGGACGGAGAATATATCATAATTGTAACAAAAAGCTGGCATTGTTACGTTAATATGCGGGCAAATATCCCATAAAATCCCCATTAATTTGCGGGATAAAAGGTTAATGCATGCAGATGCTTTTGAAGCAGTTGGCAACGAAAATGAGAAATGCTACGAGTGACAGATCAAACGAAGCCTATTAGCTACGTTGATGTGAAGTTTCATTCTAAACGTCTATCAATCTAAAATATATACCTCCTCTAATTTTCGGACCTATTTGACTAGCACCCAATTTTAAAATATAAATTTAATTTTCAGACCTATTTTGACTTAACACCCAATTTTAAAATATAAATTTAATTTTTTAATTTTATGATCTTAAATTAAAGTTATCAAATATATTAATATGTTCTTTAATTTTGTGATTTTAAATACGTCGTGCGTAAAGTTAAATTCAAAAAGTTACTAAAATGAAAAATAATCATTATGTTTAAATGGATTAAAAATAATAGTATATCAAATAAATTAAAATGGAGATAGTACATCGTAGTAAATGTATGTAAATACGATTAAACCGTACTATCTGTCTCGTCATGTCCATACCTTCTTCTTTTTTGTGTCTGTGTGTTTGTGTTTAATTCGCTTGACCCCTTTATATATATATATATATATATATTAGAAAGTAATGGCCCGTGCCAGCATGGGCCCAATATTATTATGTAATATTCCTTTTCTTTTTTTTGTTAAATTTGTTTTTATGGGAAATTGGAGAAATTTTTTTGATGAATCTATCAGTGTATTCTGTAAAATGTTAATTTTCTCTATTTGATGAGCTAAAATTTTTGCAACATATTTCCTCTAGAAAATAAGTTTTTTTCTTCTTTTGAAATGAGGAAATGATTTCTATAATAAATATCATAACTTGATATCAATTAAAAGTTGGATTACAAGTATGTACCGTAAGATGTTGAAACTGCTCAAAACTTGAAAACTGTCTCTTCTATATAAGTAAAAAAAATAAGTCAAATATAAAAAGAAATAATTTAAATTAATTTGACGTTTTTCTTAATAAATTATTTATTAGGAGTTTATTTAAATTTTTTTTATTAATTATACTTTAAAAATATAAATATGACTATTAATAATCTTATATAGTTATTTAATGATATATATAATATTAAAAAATAATTTGTTTTGAATATAAAAGCTAAATAATAAAAAAAAATTAAATTATTTAACTATTTAATTTTTTATTATTATTAATTATACTTTAAAAATATAAATATGACTATTAATAATCTTATATAGTTATTTAAGATATATATAATATTAAAAAATAATTTGTTTTGAATATAAAATCTAAATAATAAAATTTTATTAAATTA
>JAJOOO010021245.1:0-33774 GCA_029582685.1 Solanum piurae
CCCCAGGGCCCCCCAAAAAAAATTAAAAATTGAAGTTGAAATTTTTTTTTAAAAAAAAAGCTTTAAATTTTTTTTTTTCGACAAAAAAAATTGTAATTTGAAGTTGGAGGAAAGTTTTGGAAGATGTTTTTCTTAATTTTTGAAGGAAAGTCATTTTCCTTGAATTTGAGGAAAATGAGTTGATTTGAAAAACATTTTCCAAAATAATCTACCAACCAAACATGAGAAAATAGGAAAACATACCAAACACACCCTTAAAGTTGATACATCTCTCGTTATAATAGTAGCTTATTGAGGCAAATGCAACACGTTGAAGTACAAACAGTACATGTCTACAAGTAGTACGAACAACGACTATATTATTCAAGAAACCAATAAACAAAAAATCAACATGTTAACTTGCAGCTCAGAAAAAACACCACTGGAAGATATGCAAACTTCTATGTTTGCAAAAATGTGGTCTTGATTTTGTTAAGCCTCTTGACTACATCTATATTACCTCACAACTAAGTAAAGGTATGAACCATTCTCCATATATGTATCGATTCGAACCCACCAAATTTAAGTTTGACTTGGTGTAAAGGTCCAATAATAAGTGTGTAAAGTGTATTGAATGCATGTGAACAAGAGTCATAAGGGATTCCTAGTGTATGAAGAGTTTTTGTGGCCTAGTACCAAGAAAATGAAAGGTCGTGAAGCCTTCTTTCCAACGCATTCGACCATTCGTCAATCCAAGCTTTATGCTAAAAGTTATGCCTATTTTACTAGGCACTACATATTCTGTGTGATCCACGCGCAAAGTAGATGTCTGCCGCGCGGCAAGGGCAGTGCTACTGTTAAGGTTGCGCGAAGTAGTTTTCAGCTGCACAACCACGCACGTTTCTTCGGAATTCTTTAGTTTTCTCTACTTTTCACGTTCTAGGAGGGGTGTTTTTGTCTTTTCCTCATCCCATAACCCTGACCCATGAATATTAACTTCCCCAAAAGCCTAAGTCAATCATATTTCATAAGTTACGAAAAATTTCATATCCAAGAACTCCATAGAAGGGTTTCTCAAGTTCAAGCTATAAAAGATCCAAGTCCAAAGCTTTTCTCCCAGAATTCATAAAATTTAGCAAGGTTTCCCATTCCAGGCATGTGAGATTTCATTGATGAATATTTTTTTCATCCATTAAATTCCAAAGGAAACCTTATTCTTCAGTTAATCAAATTCTACATAACTTAGGGTTCATATGAAAAGCATGAATTGCATCTTATTTCAATTTTTCTTCATGAATAGCCCATGAATACATGTCTTAACCGAAAATTCAATATTCCTATATGATTATTTTCGTAGGCACTTAGAATAGGAAAAATTCACGTCCTTGCATTGCGTTGCTTAAATTACATATTTTATTGGGGATGACATAATTTGTTATGATCAGTTGTACCGTCAATCTTTCAGTTCCATATGTATATGATGCTTTCAGATAAATCATTTATTATTTCAGGCTCAGATTTTAGTATAATTGAGTTATCCAGTTGGGAGTATAACTTAGCACCGAGCAGACGTAGAGATGAAGGTTCACCCGTCAGTTAGGATTGAGACCTTTAGTAGCAATTTTTAAGTCTCAAAATTACGCGCCAACATAGGTTGTAAGGGTCACCTGTCAGACTAGGACTGATACCTTAGTCCTTTTTGGACATCATCTTAGTGGATCCACGTTAAACAATGTTCATACCCTGGCAAAGTATAAAGCACCTTTCCCGGTAGGGTATAGGTTGGACTCCATTTAGCTCAGGTGGAATAAAGTCGTTTAATAGTATCTCCCGCAATTCAATCTCAGATATTTGATGACATTGTATTCCAGTTTACTCAGCACAATGTTGATTAGTTATATGCTTATTACTTTGGTCATTGCATCAGCTTATTAATTTCAGTTTTATATTCAATTTAGCATCTTAGATGTATCATGTTCAACTTGTTAGATTATTATGTTTATCTCATATATTCAGTACATTCAAAGTACTGACGGTATACTCTTTTATGCCATATTGTTTTATAATATAGGTTCAGACCCTCGATATCTATCTCGTGGTTAGTATGATTTTCATATCATCTCAGCAGCTGAGCTTGGTAAGTCCTCATCTTTCAAGGAAAATAGCTATTGTTATTTCTTTATGTTAATTTTTCAGTTTCAGACAGTTAAAGTTAGTTGCGGGCTTGTCTTATCAACTAGTCTTAGTAAAGGATTTTAGAAAGTCAGACAGTAGTTTAAGCTTTATGGTTTGTTCAAACGATTTCTATTTTACTATTCAGTTGTTTTAGATTTATCTCAGTTTAGCTTCCACAACAATTATATTCAGTTATTGTATGTATGAATCTTAGTGTCAAGACAGGCCATGGTTAGCTTAGGGTCACTGGTGACTCTAAGAACCATGTTATGACTAAGGGTAGTCTCGGACCGTGACAAAATTAATATGAGAGCCTCAGGTTTAAAGTGTCCTAGGATGTCTGAAAGTCACGTTAAGTAGAGTCTTATTCATAGGTGTGAAGCGCACCACACTTATGAATGAGAGGCTATGAAATATTTTAGAAAATATTTCTCTTCTTTCATGATTCTTATCATGCAAAAGAGTGTGAACTCTATCTAACCTCCTTCTAGCTTGTGCTCTACGCGTTTACAGAATTATACCTCCCAGAAGAGTTTATAGAAGAAGAAACGCAAATGGAAACCAGCAAGCACCACCAGCTCCAACACACCTTTTGAATGAACAAGTCTCCTATGCAGAGTTCAGGGATGCTTTCTAGGTTCTAGCTTAGGCTTTGACTTCTTAGGTCAAATCAATAAGTTGTTGCTCAGGTTAACCCAAATGGAAATACAGCAGCGGCAAGGGTTTGGGATTTTACTTGAATGAATCCACGTGCATTTTATGGTTCTAGGGTGGAGGAGGATCCACATGAGTTCATTGATGACATCCAGAAGGTTATGCATATTATGGGTGTTTCTCTAATTGAGAGTGCAGACTTAACTGCTTACCAGTTTAATGGAGTGGCTAAGGTTTGGTACAAACAATGGATGGAAGATAGGGGTGTTGATGCAGGACCAGTGGACTAGAATAAGTTTGTGACAGCAACATTTCTGGATATATATATTCTTTTCACTTGAGCTAAGGGAAGCCTATTAGAAAATGAGCTATTTCTAGATGGTTTTTGTTTAATTGTTCTTTTTTAAAATATTATGCTAAGTATGTAAAGGAAAAGTAGTCCTTGTTTTATGGAATATGTTTTGTAAGAAAGTTAATCGTGGTTGGATATGTATGGTCCTCTACTAACTTTGGAAAAGCTTATGTAGATATATGTGTGTATGCCTTTTGAAAGCAGAATATGAATGAAAATTACCTCTGCTGAACCTTATATTTTTCTCTAAAAGTTTCAAATCCTAACAGTGGTATCAGAGCCCTTCTTCTTGAGGGATCTATGAAGGCAAGAAAGCTAAGGTTTTTTTTCTCCAATTCTATTAAGGTGAGAGCTGAGTAGCAGTAACATGGCATCCACCAGCTTCTTGGGTGCAGGTCCTCCTATGTTTACAGGAGAAAATTATCACATATGAGTGATAAAGATGAAGGCTTATTTCAAAGCTATTAGTCTATGGGAAACAATTGAAAGTGAAGATCCTCTTCCACTTGGACCAAATCCAACAGTTGCACAAATGAAGATTTACGAAGATGCGAAGTCAAGGAAACCCAAGGCTCTCACATGTCTTCATTCAGCACTTTCAGATGTGATTTTCACAAGAATAATGGCTTGGGAAACACCTAAAGAAGTATGGGAGAAGCTAAAAGAGGAGTTCGATGGAAGTGACAGAGTGAAGACTATCAAACTCTTAACTCTCAAAAGAGAATTTAAGATGTTAAGGATGAAAGAAAGAGATACTGTGACAGAGTATTCTGCCAAACTTGTGGAGATTGTAAACAAAGTAAGGTTGTTTAGTGAAACCTTTTCAGATTCAAGGGTGGTGGAGAAAATGATGATAAGCTTACCAGCAAGGTTTGAGTCTAAGATTTCAATAATAGAAGAATCTTGTGATCTGAAGACCTTATCGGTAGCGAAATTGATCAGCAAGTTGCAGGCTCAAGAACAACGATCAAGTATAAGAGATGAAGAAGTAGCTGAAGTGGCGTGTCAGGCCAAGCATAAAGGCAAGCAGCCAGTGAAAGACAATAGAAGGATGGATGAAGATAAAGTAGCAAAGGGGAAAACATAGAAGAAACCTTCAAAGAAAGGAAAATTTCCACCTTGCAACCATTGTAAAAGAACCAATCATCAAGAAAAGTATTGTTGGTTCAAAGGAAAGCCATCGATTCAATGTAGGTTTTGTAGAAAAATGGGTCATATTGAGAAGAATTGTAGGCTCAAGCAGAATCAACCACAACAACGCCATGTACAGCAAGCAAATCTTGCTGAAGAGTCTGAAAATGAAGAAGAAAGCTTATTTATGGCTTCTCATGAAGAAAATACAACCAACAAATCCTCATGGTTCATAGATAGTAGATGCACTAGTCATATGTCACACAATGAGATCATGTTTCATACACTTGATAAGTCAATCAAAACTAAAGTAAGGATGGGAAATGGTGAGACGGTAGATGCACTTGGAAAGGGTTCAGTTGCCTTTCAGACTGCACAAGGTACAAAACTTATGCATGATGTGTTGTATGTTCCTTCTTTAGCATGAAACTTGTTAAGTGTGGCTCAAATGATGTCTAAAGGCTATTCCTTATTTTTTAAGGACAAACATTATTTGATTTTTGACTATGAAGATAATTTGATTGTTAAAGTAGAAATAGTGGATAAAACTTTTCCTTTAGATGGGAAGTTTGATAGTGCAAATTTTGCAAGTAAGGATGAGTCATGGTTATGGCACAAAAGATGTGGTCATTTTAACTATGCTACTTTAAAGTCTATGTATGAAAAGGGCTTGACTAAGGATTTACCTGAGATTTCACTGTCTAAAGAAGTTTGTGAGTCATGTCAGATGGGTAAGGTACACAGGAAATCATTTCGTAAAAGTGCTACCTGGAGGGCAACTGAAAAACTTGAACTAGTTCACACTGATGTGTGTGGACCTATTCATGCATCATCTTTGGGACACAATAAATATTTTGTGCTCTTTATTGATGACTTAACAAGGATGACTTGGGTGTATTTTTTGAGTGACAAGTCTCAAGTATTTTCAGTTTTCAAGAAATTTAGAGCTTTTGCGGAAAGACAAAGTTGTTGTAAGCTACATGCTTTGAGGTCAGACAATGGTGGCGAATACACTTCAAATGAGTTTAATAAGTATTGTGAAGATATGGGGATTGATCACAAGTTGACAGTAAGCTATTCGCCCGAACAAAATAGAGTCTCAAAGAGAAAGAACAAAATAGTAGTTGAAATGGCAAGATGTTTGTTGCTGGAAAAGAAACTGCCATAAAGCTTTTGGAAAGAAGCTCTTCATACTTCAGTGTATTTGTTAAATAGGCTACCAACAAAAGTTGTTCATAAAAAGATTCATATTGAGACATGGAGTGGAATACAACCATCTGCCAAGCATTTAAAAGTTTGTGGTTCAATATGCTATTCTCATGTTCCTTCTGTCAAAAGAAGCAAACTTGAACCAAAAGGTGAATTGGGGATATTTATTGGTTATTCATCACAAGCCACGGGTTATAGAGTTTTCAACTTGCAAACAAAAAGTATTTCAATCCGAAGATATGTAGTCACGGATGAGCATGATTATTGGAACTGGGATAAGGAGCAAATTGAGAAAGATAAAGTAGTTTTTCAGAACTTGAGTCCGCTTCCTGAAATCCAATTATTTGGATCTGAAACTCTGGAAGAAGACGAAGAATCAGACTGTGAATCCTCACTTGATTCGACAATTTTGAAGACAAGGTCTCTTTTCGAGATATATGAAAGATGTACTGCTGCAATCTCGGAACCAAATAACTATCAAGAAACATCAAGACATGAAGTTTGGATTGAAGCCATAAATGAGGAGATTGGTATGATAGAAAAGAATGATCTTGGAAGTTGGTTGATAAACTCAAAAACAGAAATACGATCGGGGTGAAGTGGGTTTATAGAACCAAACTTAATCCATATAGCTCAGTTTATAAATACAAAACAAGGCTTGTTATGAAATGCGCAAGTTGCAGGTCTTGATTATGGAGACACGTTTGCATATGTTGCATGACATGATACAATAAGGCTGCTATTTTCTTTGGCAGCTCAATCAAATTGGAAGTTGTATCCTTTGGATGTGAAATCTGCATTCTTAAATGGACTGTTGCAGCGGGAGATATATGTTGATCAACCAGAAGGCTTTCAAGTTGCAGGAATGGAAGATAAAGTCTACCGACTTCATAAGGCATTGTATGGATTAAAGCAGGCTCCTCGAGCATGGTATAGTAAGATTGATGATCATCTCATTCATTGTGGCTTCAAGGGTAGTGAAAATGAAGCCACTTTATATGTGAAAAAGGCTAAAGGAGGAGATGTGTTTGTGGTGTCACTCTATGTTGATGATCTTCTGGTAACAAGAAGCAATAAAGCAATGGTGAATCAGTTCATGCAAGAAATGGAGACCAAGTTTGAAATGTCAGATTTGGGTGAAATGAGTTACTTTCTGGGAATGGAGATTCATCAAGTTACTGTTAGAATCTTTATTTCTCAGAGAAAATATGCATGGGATATTCTTAAAAGGTTCAAGATGGAGAGGTGCAAGTCTGTACCGACTCCACTGGTTTACAATAAAAAGATTTCGAAGTTTGAAGGAGGTGACAGGGCTGATCCAACAGTTTATAGAAATCTGATTGGTAGTTTGTTGTATTTGATAGCAACAAGACCTGATCTCATGTTCACGGCAAGTTTACTGTCGAGGTTTATGCAAGCTCCAAGTCAAGTTCATCTTGGTGTTGCTAAACGAACGTTGAGATATATCAAAGGAACTGCTGATTATGGTATTTGGTTTAAAAGGGAAGAGCAAGGGAAACTGATGGGTTATTCAAATAGTGATTGGGCAGGAAGCGTTGATTATATAAAAAGCACTTCTGGATATGCTTTTACACTTGGTTCAGGCATGTTCTCATGGAATTCAAAGAAGCAAAAGGTGATAGCTCAATTTTCCGCAGAAGTAGAGTACATCGCCACTACTGGTGAAACTAATTAGGCCCTATGGTTAAGAAAGATTTTACGTGATCTGGAGAAAAATGACATTGAAGCTACTGTCAATAAGGTTGGCAACAAGTCAGCAATATCTATGGCCAAAAATCCAGTGCAACATGGTCGTAGCAAGCATATAAATGTGTAGTTTCACACTATCAGGCAAGTAGAGAAGGATGGCGAAGTTCAACTTGTTCATTGCAGCTCGATCAGCAGATTGCAGACATCATGACCAAGGCTCTTCCTAAGGGGAAATTTGAAGTTCTAAGGGCTAAGTTGGGAGTATCCAAGAAAAATCTCAAGGAGGAGTGTTATAAAATGAGATATTTCTAGATGGTTTTTTTTTAATTATTCTTTTTAAAAATATTATGTTAAGTATGTAAAGGAAAGGTAGTCCTTGTTTTATGGAATATGTTTTGTAAGAAAGTCAATACTGGTTGGATATTTATGGTCCTCTACTAACTTTGGAAAAGCTTATGTAGATATATGTGTGTATGCCTTTTGAAAGCTGAATAGGAATGAAAATTACCTCTGCTGAACCTTATCTTTTTCTCTAAAAGTTTCAAATCCTAACAAAGCCAAGGTACAAGAGTTTATTAAACTGAACCAAGGTAGCATGACTGTGAAGGAGTATTCTCTTAAGTTTACTCAACTCTCTAAGTATGTTCCATCAATAGTGTCCGACTCAAGGGCCCGTATAAGTAAGCCTTTTTAGGAGTTTTTGAGACCGTGGTTAAGGAATGTTGGACTGCTATGTTGATTAAGGAGATGGAAATCTCCAGATTGATGACTCATGCCCAACAGATTGAGGAAGAGAAAGTTAAGAAATGTGAGAGGGAGAGTAAAAGGGATAGGACAAGCAGTGTAGACTATTCTCAACAGAAGTCGGGCGGTGGCAATTGCTCTCCGTTCTGTTAGAAGTTTTTGGGGGTTATTTATGCATTATCCCTTTTTATATTTAACTAAAGTTAGATCAATAAATGTTATATTTTTTGAGAAATGCATGCTCAACGTGAGGAGATTGTTCATACTATGTGGAAATATTATATCAATTAATAGTAGTACAGTACTACAACACAATTTTAGAACAAACATATTCGTACACACACAAACAATAATAGAGAATTAGCCTAGTATCCCTAATTCTGCTGGTAATTTAATTTTCACTCAATCCTCCTTTAGTCTTAAATACTAACTTTCTCGAAAGACTCTCCACAAGCAAAAGCCATGGAAGAAACATTAAGAGTATGTGAAGATTCACCCATAAAGGGAGAGACAAAATATTGTACCACATCCGTGGAGGCAATGCTCAATTTTGTGCATGGAATTATGGGAGAAAAAACCCAAATTGAAGCCCTCACCACCACAACGACTCATGATTTTTCAGAAGAGTACTCAACCACTCCCCTGAATCATCCTCAAAACTGTACTATTTTGGATGCTCCTAAGACAGTGGTGTGCCATACCATGCCTTGTGCTTACATAGTTTTCTACTGTCATTACACAATCAGCAAAAGCAAGGTGTTGAAGGTTGAATGAAGGAATGATGCAAATGGTGATAAAGTTGAAGCAATTGTTGTTTGTCACTTGGATACCTCTCAATGGAGTCCATCCCATGTATCCTTCCAAGTGCTCGGTATATTACCAGGAACATCACCAGTCTGTCACTTTTTCCCATCAGATAATCTAGTGTGGGTTCCAAAAATAATTGCCAATGGACGTGAAACGCTTTGTTATTGCTTGCGTACGCGTGTACTAATAATTACTTGTATCTGTGTTCTGTTTTTCGAGTATACTTTTGATGATGATAAGTAAATAAAATATATGTTTGTCGTACAATATACCATCTGTCAAATTCACATTTTACTGTTTGCTGACTTATATATGCTCACATAGGGACTTTATTAAAAGTCTACAAAGATCTATACCAGAAATGGATTATACGGCCTGTTCCTGCAGTAAACAGCTAATGTACATGAATTCTAAGAATACCATACGTACACCCGAGATTTTTGGCTGCTATCAATGAAGGCAACAACATTTTGCCCATGTGACATATGGTCAATGTGGCTCATTCATAACATGAAGTAGAGGTAAACAAAAAGTAAAATAGTGCAGCTAAGCACATTCATAATATTTCTTAATTTTATTCAAGAATTTAGAATAAATTAAAGACTTTTTAAATCTTAAATCACAAAATGAGGGAAATGCAACACTCTGAAGTACAAACAGTACATGTCTACTGGTAGTACAAATTACAACTATATTCAAGAAACTAGTAAACAAAAAGCAACATGTAAACTTTTATGTTTCCAGAAATGTGTTCTTGACTTTGTAGCCTCTTGACTACTTCTTTCATGGCTATTCTTGATACTGGCATTTCCTTTGTGCAGTCTAAAGCCAATTCTATCATGGAAACTATGCATATTTCACTTTTACAAGTGACTTGTTCTTCCTTAGAAAAAGATTGGCATCCACAACATCCATCATAGTCCCTGAAAATGATTGTGTGATCCATTTCCTCAAGTCAAGATTTTGGTTGCATATCTCTTCATCTGTTGGCCTTATTTTGGTCAAAATCTCCATCAACATGATGTCGTAACTATAAACATCACCACTAGCAGACACTTTTCCCTCCGAGCCATATTCTTAGGAAAGGATTGAAGAAAAGTTACTCAATTGAAATACAACAATAATTCTACATAAATAAAGACTTGCTCTTTTTACTTCTAGAACTTGGAGAGGCTTAATTATGATAAGAGAAAATCAAAGAGAATAGATTTTTTTATACCTGGTGCAATGTATCCAAGAGTGCCCAAAATCTCTGTATAAGCCATGGACTTGCTTATCGCTAAAATTTTAGAGATGCCAAAATCACCAACATGAGCCACCATATCTTCATCCAAAAGAACGTTGGCTGGCTTTAGGTCGCAATGAACTATTGGAGTGTTATCCCCATGGTGTAGATATTCAATTGCCACAGCCACATCAAGCATTATGGCGACTCTTTGAAGAAGGTTTAAGTTGGACTCTTCTTTGTACAACCAATTCTCAAGACTCCCATTTGACATATATTGCAGAACGAAGGCTCTTATGTAGTCACTAGAACAAGTAGTAATCACCGGAACAAGATTTCTATGTCTAACATTTCTCATCACTTCGCATTCGGTATCAAACCTCTTGCATACTTGCTCATTCTCCAAATCCAGAACCTTTATGGCCACTACAGTTCCACTAGATAAAATGCCTTTGTAGACAGAGCCAGAGCTTCCCTCACCAATTAAATTTGATTCATCATCAAAATTATTTGTTGCTCGTTGAATCTCGTGATAAGAAACTAATTGATGAGTTTTGATCTCCAGTACCTTCTCCACATCTTTGGACTTCCCTTTCTTCTGTCGTTTCATTATCCAAATTGAAGCGAACAAGAATATCATTAAGGATGAAATAACCAATGGAGTAGCAATCTTTAGCACAACCTCCTTAATCTTTGATTGTTTTCCAGGGTTATTGATAGCACAAGCAGGAATCTCCAATATGTGCATTCCGCAAAGACCTTTGTTACCAAGAAATGATTGCAGAGTGGAATTTGCAAACACACCACCACTCGGTATTACACCTTCTAAATCATTAAATGAAACATTAATGCTTTCAAGGTAAGAGAGTTTTTCCAATGACTTAGGAATAGTACCTGACAATGCATTTGAAGACAAATCCAAGAATTCCAAGCTTATCAAGTTGGGAAGGGATAATGAAATTTGGCCAAAAAATGAATTGTTTGATAGGTCAAGAGACAACAGGTTTTGGAGTTCCCCCAATCTGGTCGGTATCATGCCTGAAAAGTGGTTACCGTAAAGATATAGTTCTACAATGGCTTTCAATCCTACAATATCTGATGGAACTTCTCCCTCTACACGTAAAGATATAGTTCTACAATGGCTTTCAATCCTACAACAGGTTTTGGAGTTGCAAAGAATTGAAGAATTGCAACTCATGCTCTCTTGGTTCATTGGTAAGTTGATTATCATGTAGGAGCAGATATCGCAGCTCATGAAGATTTCCCAAATTAGTTCCTGTCAGAGAGTTATTATTTAGCTCCAGTATCTCAAGCTTGGAAGCATTTGTTATGAACAATGGAATTTCTCCTTTGAGCTGATTGAATCCCTAGTTAAGTCCTTTAAGGTTCGGAAGATGAAGACCTGTAGTTTGGTGGGAAGGATAATACCAAATAGTCATGGGATTAAATTATAGTACCACTTAATTTGTTGTTTGGTTGGCAAGTCCGGAATAACTTATCCTGAGATTAATACTCTGTGGTATTTCCAAGGATCAAGTTACTCCACTATATATATATAGTGTTGGGTTTTAACACCAAAACACTAGTTGGGTTGTGTTTCACAAAATGAAATAGAAGTCCTAATAGAAATTAAAGAAGAAATGTTGCTATCAATTTTCATTATATTTTATATTGTTAAGAGCAAGTCAATAGGAGTCAAAATCTTTCAAATCAAGTTTGTAAGGATGTGTTACACAAAAGAAAATAAGCACAAACACATTCACTAATTAATTAGCACAAACTGGAAGAAATAAAACGTGAGACACACTGCTATACGTGCGCTGATATGTGTAATTTCACATGTTTTAAAAATCTTTTTAAAATCTACCTTAATATTTTTTATTTTTACTAGTCTTGAAAACGTGTGTGGCACGTCTCGCCCCGTCTATTATATAAAATTTATAAATCAAACTGATGTTGATAATATGCTAGTACTTTTATCTTATTGTGTCCGCAAAATTCATCTCTCGAGTTGGTATAGTCCCATCAACAATTGGACAATATAATAAGAATCTCCATCCACCCTTACATGTTCTTTATATGTATTAATTTATTAGAAAATTACAAACTAAAAAGAAATTATGAAAAGAAAATTTATATAATGTAAGTTAAAAGAAAAAATATTCCTTATATCAAATCAATTAATATGAAAAGTAATAAAATTTACATGTAAAGTGAAAAAAAGAAGAAGTTAAAAAAACCAATACATTTATAAATAATTGATAAATAAATTAAAAAATTACATAAATATTATAAGATGATGAAACGCAAAAAAGAAACTTACCAACAAGTAACTCACATATACATTACACATGCACAACACATCAAACGTTGTTCCAGAGAGGGAAAAGAAAGATTGCAATGTCAATCCGTTCTAATTTATTTGGAGAATCTTATAATATATTTTAATTTTTAATATTATAAATCTATTAATAAACTTGTATTAAAAATAGTTTAGCAAATGAACAGACCTGGTACATTTACATTGTTCCTCTATTATATTTTCCAGTGATGATCATATTTTGATGTATAAGTATAAGATAATTTATCGCCTATTTAATTTGATAATTTAACAAAAACCAAAAAATTGCAACGTTCACAGGAAGTGAAAAGGCATAATTGTTTACTTCAACATTTATTTATCATTTAATAAGAACATCATTAAATTTGATACCCTATTGATATCTGAAAGCAAATAGTCTAATTTTGCAACGTATGATTTAAAAAGCCTTTCAATTAGTACAACGATTATTTGACATTTTAATAGAAATTCATTAACCATTGAAATGTTTTTCTAAGCACAAATTTAAAGTGATCATGATAGTCTGCAATAAAAAATATTCTTAATTGATTCATCCGGGGAAAATACGTAGAATTATTACTTTAAATAAAAGATAATTTTGTTGTTCAACTTTTAAAAAGGGTATTTTGGATTAACAATTAAAGGTCATTGAGAAATGGAAAATGGTAAATTGTAATATCTAATTATGTATCTAATTATGTATCAAGTGTAGTTTAATCATAATTATTGCTTTAATTTTAAAAGTTGGTAGAAGGCAGTTTTGAATTAAAGATAATTTTAAAAGTTGATAAAAGGCATTTTTGAATTAAAAATAATTTTATAAGTTGGTAAAAGGCATTTTTTAATTAATAATATTAATAAAGGGCATTTTTTGAACCTAAAACATTCCTACTTTTAATATAAAATATAAAAAATATATAAAAATAATATAATATAATATGATTTTCTTTTAATTCCAAAATATAATACATTTAACCAAATTCAAATATAATTGTTTTTGTATGATCTCTAAAAAGAACCATAGGCGAAGATTTCCTATATTCACGACTTTATCTAAGCAAGAACTAACGTTTACATCATTTTTATCAATTATATATGTAAGTGTGTCCATGGCAAAACCTGATATTTAGTTGATTTTTTTTTAACCTCCCCATATTTTATTTTTGGTAAATTTTTGTCTTAACTGTCCGTGTGATACTTAAATTTATCTGGTGATCATCTGGACACCTTAACTTAATTACAATGTGCCTCTTAAACACAAGTATCTGATGTAACACACTATGTATCTCAAAGTCATTTTTGAGTGCATGAAATCTTATTTTTATCCGTATTTTTTCATTTTTTTTATTTAGATAAAACTTTAATTTCACTAATAATTGAATACCTTAACTTTTACTACATCTTATCCTGATTTAAGTTGGTTCTATAAACAAATTCATGCAAGAGGTCTAATACGTGAATTGTAATTGTCAATGATAAGGCAAAGTAACAAATAACAAAATTATTTGTTATGAATGCAAATTGTCATATGAATACTTTTTTAATAAGGAATATTCAAGTTCATTATCAAACATTGATTTTTTCAATTAAGTCGGGCCTGAAGAGATAAAAAAAAAGTGGTTAAGATAATTTTTTAAAGATTACATGATATTATTCATTTTTTATCGAAAAGTAATATTTTCATTCAATCAAGTGTTTAATTACAAAACTGCTAGTTCTTTAAACTCCAGAACTAGTCCTCAAGGTTTACCTTTTTTAATATAGGCTAGATTAGAAAATTATCTAGGTAAGATAACTACTCAAATGTCTTAATATGCTCTTCCATTTTGCTTGATGGTTCCCTCTGATGTGTAATTGAATAACAATCTCTTTTATTATGTTTTTACTAGCTCTCTAGATATTTTAAAATCTTTTCTTGTTACGCTTCACCTAGATATGGTATATTGAGGTTGCGAATAAAAACTTTTAAGATATCAGTCTTTGCTTCTTTGCTTTCCGCCAATTTTATCATCCATGTCCCTTCTTGCTCCCGACTTTTTATCTGTCTAGGTTTCTCCATCCAATTTCAATTAAGAGTAATCATGCTTTATATTAATGACAATATAAATATGTCATTTTTTTTAATGTGAATACATCATATCTAGAGTTCTAAATGTATATCTATCATTTTTCTATATTGATTACATAATATTTATATTAAAACTCGACTAATTTGAAATAAGGAGCTCATAGGGCTCCTTACCATTTTCTTTTTAATGTTGTTTCATTTCCAACTCAACTTGTGCCTTCTGCAAAACACCTCTTTTTCATGCTTACTTTTTTTTTTCTAGAAACTTTTTCCACTGACTCTACAGTCTACTCTGTAAACCCTTCTACCGTAAAATGCATGATTCTTCCTCCTGCAATCGCCGGTTCCCGGCTCCGGCGATGTATCACCAGCACAGCTATCGTCCGTCAAATAACCGGCCATGTCGTCCGGGTTATTATTCTTCGAGTTACGAGCTTGATCGACCGCCAGGACATTCGCACAAGTCGCCGAATTTCGTAATCCAGCTTCGTTCCGGTAACCGGAGAATCAACCGGTACGCATTAGATGATCTAATTGAGGAATTACCGTTTGCCCCTCGAAGTTCGTTTGTTTTTAGCAAAGGGTTCCTTTCTGGGTCACTGTTGTATGATCAATGGAGCGAAACGCTTGAAGTGATTGTGAAATTATGGAGAATGAGGCTTTCAGGCAGTCATTCGTTTACCCCATGGGTTAAACGAAACGTTGAGGTTCCATCTGATGAGGATGAATTGAAAGCTAGGGTAAAATTGGTATTTTTGGAGGAGTTGAAAGGGTTGTTAGTAGAGGGTGAATTGTTACAAAAGTGGGAGAAGAAATTGGAATTGTTGAGCGATGAAATTTGTGAATTGTCGAGATTACTGAAGAATAGGAATAATTTGAGGGTGTGTAATGAGTTTCTGAAGAAAAGGGAAGGTCTTGCGAAGGAGAGTGATTTGATAAGGAAGAGGATAGAGGAGTTTAAAAGAGGAATTGAATGTATTATTCAACAGTTGGAGGAGACGAGTTTAGAGGAGGAGGAGGGTGGTTCAAGGGTGTTTAAGATTGGGACAGTGTTTGATTGGAGTAAAATTCATTGTTTGATGATGAGGGAGTGTCGCAGGCTTGATGATGGCTTGCCAATTTTCGCTTTCCGGCAGCAGATACTGAGGCAAATACATTATCAACAGGTGCTCAATCTATTCACATTTTTAATCTCATTAGTGTTTAGACAATCAGGTCACTTGTTGGTGATTACATGTAAATCTCCTTATAAGCATTAGTTGGCAACAAAGTAAAAAATGATGACTAACTTGCAGTTTAATCATTGATGGTGTAAAAAAAAATCTTTACATTGTTGGTGTACGTAGATCCATTATTACCCTGTTGAATATGTATAAAACTTTAAAATCTTCTCGTTATCACTGTGTTGAATAGTAGGAGCAGGAATACTTACTTGCACCGTAGTTCATTAGCCAAAGTAATAAGTGCATGACATGTGTTTTGTGCATAAGTTTTATCAGTTAACCATGGTTGGTTTATCTGCGTTCTTACCTCACTTTTATCCTTAAACTGTTCCATTAACTATGGTAATTTAACATAGAGCCTGTTTGGATTGGCTTAGGTGCTTTTAAGCAATTTTGTAGTGTTCGGTTGAAATATAAAAGTGTTCTTAAACACTTGCTTTTTAAGGCAAAATAACAATAATAAGTCGAAAGTCATAAGTTAGAAATCCTAACTTATGGTTTTTGACTTATAAGCCCATCCAAACAGGCTCATAGTTGGTGCATGCACCAGGTTGGATTTTTTTTTTTCCGGGTACGGGGAGAGCAGACGTGTACGCAAACCAACCAAACGGTCCCCTCCCTTCCCCGTCCCCGTGCATTTACGAGAATACACAAACTTGTAATATAGAGGATGCCTTAGAGCAACTATACCTTGTGTGAGGGCGTGTCCTCTCCATTACTCTGCAAAGAAAAAGCCTGAGGATTCATAGATGCAGAATGTCCCATTCTTGTTGGTTTCTCTCCAGTAATTGATTTTTGTGAAGAGGCCAGTACTATATGAGAAGAATTCCGACTATCAAGGTGGATATTACAACTTTATGCACATGAAATGATGAAAAGGTTAGCAGTGAGAAGGGTAGCCCTAACCGAAGCAGCAGCCTTTTAATTTACTTAAAAGCTATTGTTTTCAGTGGTAACAGATATCGGCATTGGTAGCCCTATATAACCGTCAACGGGTAAGTTCCGACTAGGTACCATAATGGCTATATTATCAGTATATGCTTTTGTAGTTCCAATCCAGATAATTTTTTGTGCAAACAACTGAACCCAACAAATCCAAGGAATTCTGTTCTCAGTAACATTAGATCATTCATCATCATTATAAAAGTTTTTCTTTCCACTGTTTCCACCAGAAGAAAAATGTGGAAGGCAACATTGTTCCCAGAGTAAGGAGCCAGCCTAATTGCCAATTCATTTAGTTTTTTAATTCTAAAAACATCTACTAAATTTAAAATATACTAGTAAGGGTAAATTAGTCAAATTTAATTTCTTAATATTCATAATAATAAATTAGAGGAATTGTTACAATAAAAATCTAAATAAATTAGCCAAGTGTAATATTGTAAACCATGAGGAGGTCAGTGTTATAAAGAGATATAAAGAGAAACCTGAGGGGAGGTCTCTAATAGTACTCCCTCAGGGACATATTAAGTGGTTCTTTTACCTTTTCATTTTGGTCCAAAACAAGTAGTGTTTCACATTATCAAGAAGATATGAATTGTTTCCTTTCAAATCTACCCCTGTTTAGATAAGTGAATTGTTTTCTTTCAAATTTACCCCTGTTTAGATAAGTGAATTGTTTTCTTTCAAATTTACCCCTGTTTAGATAAGTGAATTTTTATGTTACCAAGGATTAAGGAACTGTCTTAAATAGGTACTATTTAATTAAGGGTAAGTTAGTAAAAATGCTTTTTACTTTTTAGGAGTGTGTAAATTTCTTAAGGGGTGTGTCCAAGCTAAAAGCACCACTTAATATGGACCGGAGGGAGTAATAATTATCTTAAACTTTTTTCTGGCGATTTTTTTGATAGGAAATTTTGAGCTACCATTTGAAATGAAGATATTGTTGATTTTGTAGTATTTTGGTTGGAACATTAGGTGAAGTAGCTATATTACTCAGTAAGAAAATTTATTAAATTGTGTTGAATCGTTGTTGTTTGCTGTTTGCGGGTTCTGAAGAAGTATTTATTTTTCTTTATTCCCCTCTTCATTCTTGTTGTCCAGTCTAACATTTAATTTCACAAATGCCTTATTGATATTGACCTTGTGAAGAGGGATATTTTAGACTGTTGAATGCCTTATTTCCGAAGATCTTTCAATTGCTCCTAGCATACTTGTGTAATATTAATTATTTACCAGTCATTTATGTTAAATTGTTTGAGCTTCTTTCTTTATTTTTCTTTTATATTTACTATTATAATCTAGATGGTTGTATATTTTAGGTGACTGTCTTAATTGGCGAAACTGGATCAGGAAAAAGTACGCAATTGGTTCAATTCCTTACTGATTGTGGGGTAACTGGTAATGGGTCTATAGTTTGCACTCAACCTCGGAAACTTGCTGCAAATTCTTTGGCACAAAGGGTGAAACAGGAAAGTGAAGAGTGTTACGAAGATACCTCGATCATCTGCTATCCGTCATATTCATCTGGTCATAAGTTTGATTCAAAAGTAGTATTTATGACGGATCATTGCCTTCTACAGCACTATATGGTCGATAAGACTTTGTCCAAGATTTCATGTATCATAGTTGATGAGGCACATGAAAGAAGCCTAGACACTGATCTACTTTTAGCATTGATAAAGAATCTTCTCCTTCAGAGGCTTGATCTGAGGCTTGTTATTATGTCTGCCACAGCTGATGCAGCCCAGCTTGCGGATTACTTCTTTGGCTGCGGAACATTCCACGTGGCTGGTAGAACTTTTCCAGTTGATATTGAATATGTTCCCTGTGAATCCACTGGATGTCTTGGTGTTGGCCCAATCTCCTCCTATGTGTATGATGTTGTCAAGATGGTGACTGAAATCCATGAAACCGAGGGAGATGGAACAATTCTAGCTTTCTTGACTTCTCAGATTGAAGTTGAGTGGGCTTGTGAGAAGTTTCAAACATTGTCAGCTATTTCTTTACCTTTACATGGCAAACTATCCTATGAAGAGCAGCATAGAGTTTTTCTCAGCTATCCGGGAAAGAGAAAGGTAATATTCACTACAAATGTTGCTGAGACATCATTGACAATTCCAGGGGTTAAATATGTTGTTGATTCTGGCATGGTCAAAGAAAGCAGGTTTGAGCCTGGCACTTGCATGAGTATTCTCAGGATATGCAATGTCAGCCAGAGCTCAGCTAAGCAGCGGGCTGGCCGTGCTGGGAGAACTGGACCAGGAAGATGTTATCGACTATACTCAGAAAGTGATTTTGAAGGTATGTCTCATCATCAGGAACCTGAAATTCGCAAGGTTCATCTTGGTGTTGCAGTGCTGAGGATTCTTGCCTTGGGCATCAAGAATGTGCACGATTTTGATTTTGTTGATGCACCTAGCCTTAAAGCTATTGAGATGGCCACCAGAAATCTGGTACAGTTAGGAGCTGTTTGGAAAAAAGACGATGCTTATGAATTAACTATAGAAGGGCACAAAATAATTAAGTTGGGTATTGAACCTCGGTTAGGCAAATTGATCCTCAGTTGTTTTAATCAACATTTGAGTAGAGAAGGTGTTGTTCTTGCTGCTGTTATGGCTAGTTCCAGCAGCATCTTTTGTAGGGTTGGTTCTGAAGGAGACAAGCTAAAATCCGATTGCTTGAAGGTGCAATTTTGCCATCCAAATGGTGATCTCTTCACTTTACTTTCTGTTTACAAGGAATGGGAGGCTGTGCCTAAGGAAGGAAAGAATGCCTGGTGTTGGGATAATAGCATCAATGCCAAATCCATGAGAAGATGCCAGGAGACTGTGCAAGAACTGGAAGCTTGCCTTAAGAGCGAACTTAATATCATTGTTGCAAGCTACTGGCATTGGGATCCTCAGATGCATACCAAGCATGATGAAACTTTGAAAAGAATAATACTTTCTTCACTTGCAGAGAATGTTGCTATGTATTCTGGATATGATCAACTAGGTTATGAGGTTGCACTCAGTGAAAAGTACATCCAACTACATCCGTCCTGTTCGCTGTTAAATTTTGATCGACGACCAACCTGGGTAGTGTTTGGCGAAATCCTTTCTGCAGCTAATGAGTATCTGGTCTGTGTTACTGCATTTGAGTTTAGTTCTCTTTCTGCTCTTAGTCCTTCCCCGTTGTTTAATTTTCTGGAGATGGATGCCCAAAAGCTGGAAAAAAAAATTTTGACAGGTTTCGGGAGCATGCTATTGAAAAGATTCTGTGGAAAATCTAACAGTAGTGTCAATAACCTTGTTTCACGCATTAGAACTAAATATATGGATGAAAGGATTGGCATTCAAGTTAATGTTGGTAAGAATGAGGTTCTGTTATATGCTTCATCCAGTGACATGGAGAGTGTTTTGGGTCAAGTGAATGATGCACTAGCGTATGAAAGCAAGTTGTTGCAGAATGAATGCTTGGAGAAATGCCTATTCAGTGATGGATCGGCTGCATCGGCCTCAGTTGCCCTCTTTGGAGCTGGTGCAATTGTTAAACATTTGGAGCTTAAGAAGAGAATCTTGGCTGTTGACATATTTCATTCAAATACAAAAGCAGTTGATGATAAGGAATTGCTGATGTTTTTGGAGAGAAACACATCAGGTGATATTTGTGCAGTGCACAAGTCCTCAGGTACTGGCCACGACAATGAGGAGAACAGATGGGGAAGGGTAACATTTCTTTCCCCTGATGCTGCTAAACAAGCTATGTTGTTGAATCAGGTAGAATGTAGTGGTGGCTTTCTAAAAGTTGTTCCTTCCAGGAGTGTATTTTGTAATGATCAAAAGCAGTTCTCCTCTGTCCTCAGAACTAGAGTAAATTGGCCTCGTAGATGCTGTAACGGTGTAGCTATTGTAAAATGTGAGCCAAATGATGTTGGTTTTATGGTAAAAGATTTCTCTGTCGTAATGATAGGTGGAAACACCATCCGTTCAAAGCCAAGCAATAAGTACTCTGACAGCATAGTAATATCAGGACTTAATACCGATCATTCTGAGACAGAGGTACTCGAGGTTTTGAGTGGAGTAACAGATGGGAAAATTCTAGATTTTTTCTTTGTGAGAGGAAGTGCTGTGGAAAATCCTCCAGTTGCAGCTTGTGAAGAAGCACTTAGGAGAGAAATCTCCCCCTTCATGCCTAAAAATGTCCAGTCTATTCGTGTTCAGGTCTTTCAACCACAACCAAAGGACACTTACATGCGAGCGTCTATCATGTTTGATGGAAGTTTTCATCTTGAAGCAGCTAAGGCTTTGGAGCATATTGATGGCAAGGTTTTATCTGGATGTCTTCCCTGGCAGAAGATAAGATGTCAGCAACAGTTCCACAGCTCTGTTTCCTGTCCTGCACCTGTTTACCATGTTATTAGGAGCCAGCTGGATTCTTTACTCCCATGCCTCCAGCGAAGAAATGGTATCTTAACTTCTCTATATTATATTTCTTTTTAGTGTATTTTTTGTTTTGAAAATTTTAATCTAATTAATGATCATCTTTGCTGATTGCTTCTTTAAAAAGGCATGGCGAAGTGGGAAATAAACTATTGAGCAGTGGCTTATATGGTATTTAATTTAGGTGACAGAGTTAGTGTACCTCATGAAATTATCTCCCAGATTCGATGTTGATCTGATGATTACTTGCCTTGTACGGAGAAATAACCTTTTGTCTGATCAAATTCTAAATGGTTATTGGAAAAAAACATTCTTGCATTCTACGGATTACCCTCTCTACATTTCTGTCCTGTTACATTCTGGTGATGCAGAAATATATAGGATATAATTAGAACAAGGTTTATTAAAACAATTTTTTTAATAAACTTTTAACAGTACAAAATTTTCGGAGACAAGTTGATCAGGTGGTACTTGACTGGTGAGAAGACTTTGGGATTGTTTTGCAGGTGTGGAGTGCAATCTGGAGAGAAATGAGAATGGTTCTTATAGGGTAAAATTATCTGCAAGTGCTACAAAGATTGTGGCAGAACTGAGAAGGCCATTGGAGCAACTGATGAAAGGCAAGATTGTGGATCATGTGGGAATTTCTCCAACTGTTGTTCAACTTCTATTTTCTAGGGAAGGGAATAATATCATGAAGATGGTTCAGCAGGAAACAGGAACCTATATTCTTTTTGACAGGCATAGCCTTTCTGTGAGAATCTTTGGTTCGTCCGACAAGATTGAGATGGCTGAGCGGAAGTTTGTTAACTCCCTTCTGGCACTACATGAAAGCAAGCAACTTGAAGTGCATCTTCGTGGAGGACTTTTGCCTCTTGACCTGATGAAAAGAGTTGTTCAGAGTTTTGGACCAGATCTTAGTGGTCTCAAACTAAAGGTGCCCGATGCAGAATTCTCTCTGAACACCAAGCGCCATTGCATCTCTGTCAAAGGTACCAAAGACATGAAGCAAAAAGTTGAGGAGATAATTTCCGAAATTGCTCAAAGTGGTCTTCCAAGTAGAATGATGGACGATGAGACTGACTGCCCCATTTGCTTGTGTGAACTGGAGGATGCTTACAGACTTGAAGGTTGTACCCACACCTTCTGTCGGTCGTGCTTGCTGGAGCAGTGTGAGTCTGCAATCAGAAGCCGGGAAGGTTTCCCGCTATGCTGTATGCATAAAGGTTGTGGGGCACATATTCTGGTTTCTGATTTGAGGTGTCTGTTGTTGAGT
Organism: Solanum piurae; assembly: GCA_029582685.1. Taxonomy (NCBI): domain Eukaryota; kingdom Viridiplantae; phylum Streptophyta; class Magnoliopsida; order Solanales; family Solanaceae; genus Solanum; species Solanum piurae. Next base: position 22,258 of record JAJOOO010021245.1, read on the forward strand.
GATAAGTTGGAGGAACTTTTCAGGGCTTCTTTAGGGGCTTTTGTAGCAGCAAGTGGGGGTATCTACCGGTTTTGCCCCTCCCCCGACTGCCCTTCAGTTTATCATGTTACTGAATCAGGAGAAGTTGGTGCACCTTTTGTCTGTGGTGCATGCTATGTGGAGACATGTACGAGTTGCCATCTGGAGTATCACCCCTACATCTCATGCGAAAAGTACAAGGAGTTCAAGGACAACCCGGATTTCTCTCTAGAGGAATGGGCCAAGGGGAAAGAGAATGTGAAGAAATGTCCTGTCTGTGGATTCACGATAGAGAAGGTAGATGGCTGCAATCATATCGAGTGCAAGTGCGGAAAACATGTTTGCTGGGTTTGTTTAGTATTCTTCAGCAGCAGCGACGATTGCTATAACCATTTGAGGTCTCTTCACCAGGCCATTATGTGAGGTACAAAGAACTAAAACTCTGTAAATATTCTGCTTGTGTATATATTTCTGGAGCTTTGAATATATCTAAACAAATGAATGTAGTATATACCCCTCTAAGTATGTTTATATAGACACTTATGTAATTATGTGTTCATAACTTTTAACTTTCTTTCATTGATAAGCTAGTCGCCTCAAAGAATACTTTGATTGTTCTTTTAGAGTTGATTGCTCGAATGGTCACTCAACTCGTAGTAATTGGCTATCAAAGTCATCTACTTCTTTTGTTTTTCGAAATGTCATCTTACTTTACCTAGTTCAAATTAATAACGTGACAAGTTTATAATTCTAATAAAAACTTGAAAAAAAGGACTAAGAAGTTCATTACCACATATATTGCCATCCTAATCATTCACCCCATCCCACACCTTTTTTTTTTGTTTATTTCCTAAACTTAAAAATGGTATTTCCCTATATATACATAATACACTTGGCCTTTGGTCTATCACAAATAACAGGTGAACTTACTAAGTGAATAACTAGTTTTTTTAAGTGACGAAATGGGCTTCTGCAGAACACATTCTTCAACAATTGTTATTTTAAAGCATATATTTATATTCTATAGTAGAAAGAATTTGTTTTCTTTTAATATTTTGTCATTAATTCATTGAATGGTGATCACAGTAGTCGGTGCAGGTAGGGCCAATATTCTATTTTTAAAGCATGTTGTTTTTTTTGTTTTTTCTTTGACTGGAAAGTCGTCATAGTCCATTATAGGAATTTGATATGTAGATACTGAAAATGTGAACCACCTAACTAAGATAAATAATTTTATTTGGAAAATGAGGATGGGAGCTACGGGGTGAAAATGAAAGATGAGGTGTGTTGCAGGATGTAGGATACAATCAACATGAAATGTCATTTGTGAAATTTCTTTTTCTTTTTCCATCATTATTTTCCTTGTTTTTAAGAAATTTATTTTCTTAGTAAATATTTTTCAAAATTTTTATTCAATTAAATATGAAAAAACAATTGAAATATTTTCCTCCATGCCAAATACACCCTAAATCTCGTTTTATTTTATGTTACTCTTAGAATCATCTTTGCCACACAAAAGAATAAAGTATATGAAGTTCAAATAATTGACTTTTAAAATGTTAAATGGACCTTCTATGCCACATTCCTTTTCCCTTCATTGTATGAAAAGCTAAAATTAATATTAAAATTAAAATTAACAAAATAAGTTTGAATTTTTTTTTAAGATTGAATAATTGGCCCTACCAATGCACAGTCCAACACTACACACCACACCGCCTGCTGCCACCCTTCCAATAAAAGCCAAATTACTATTCATCTTCATTTATGTGATATCATTTAATTAGACATGATATTTTATTTAAAAAATAAAATTTTTGAAGATGTGGCTCAAATAAGTTTTAGATATTATTAAGTGTAAAAAAGGAGATTTTAAACTTAAATTATTGCTAAATATAAAATTAGGACATTCTTTTTTAAACAAATTAAAAAAATGTGTCACATCAATTGAAAAAGAAACTAAAAGACAAAGTCTCCCCGTTTTTTTTCTATTCACTTTTACTTATTCACTATTCTAAAAATGAATTTTCATTTTTATTTGTCACCTTTAACATAACAAGAAAAAGACCAAAAAAAATTATTAATTAAATTTTACCCTTAATATTAATTATTTATCCTCCAAATTATTTTCTAAGACCTAATACTATATATCAATTAATGTGAATATCATAATAAAATACTCATATCAATTATTATTTTTAGGGGTATCTAAAATTTAAATTGAACAAATAAAAATAATAGTGGGAGTTTGTTTACTAATCAATTGAAAAATAATAGTGGGAGTTTGTTTACTAATCAATTGTTGGAGAATGTGTTTAATTAAGATCATTTTACAAGCTCAATTCACCACATAAACACTAGTTTCTACATTTAGTTGACCTACCCTTTAGTAGGTATTATTATTTGTGATGGACCAAAGGCCAAGTGTAAATTAAGAGATATACTAATGTGAATGCCATTTTTTTCAAGTTTTGATTGAATAGTCATGTTGGCCATGCAGCATGGCTCATGCTTCTCAAAATTCAGGTTCAAACGGTAAGCGATCGTTTGGTGTGAGGGATACGAATAAATAGTTTTACGATAAAATTTTGATGTCTTATTTGGTTGTCATGTTTGGGATAACTTATCTCATCATTTATATCATAGTGATAGATAAGTTATTACACGATAACTAATCGCATGATAATTAATCTTGAAATAACTTGTTTCCAACCAAACGATCCAAGGTATTATCCGATATAATTTTAATCTCTTTAATTCATCTATAAGTTTTTGTGCCTCACAACTTTGAATACTCTTCAAATTATAACTCAAAAGAAAGCCTCAATAATTAAATCATAAATGTTCTTATATTACCCGTAACTATTTTCCTTCTCATTTTGATATGAAATTTATCGATCTAAAGTAAATTTTATGATGAGCCCCTTCTCTAGTTTAATCATTAACAGTTTGTTGATTGTTGTAACACTTCCTATTTTAACTTATCTAATAGAATTCGACTCAATATAAAAGTAAAATAAAATAAAAAATCTAGCAAATGCATACTATTAATCGATTTTTTAGCAATTTATGATCAAATACAATTTAGACAGAGTTATACGTCTATATAACTTACCTTCTAAACCAACAAAGAAAAGTCTCATATATATGTAAAGCTCTTGATATTTTCTCTTCTTTCCAAGCAGTGAATTCCGATCATTTTATTCAAAATTTCTAATCTTAATTCTATCATGATATGTGGAATTATAAAAACATATAGTAATTAGGAGTTTGAATGAAAATTTTAAAATTTAATTATTTTAAAATATAAAAGATATAAATACATGATTCAATAACGACTTAATCAACACACCAAAAGAAAGACAAACAACTTTTAAATTTCCCATCAAGACGGATCTAGATCTTAAAATTATGAGATCAAGATTTTATGATTTTTAAACAGATTCACGATTTTTTTAAAAAAATAAATATAAAATTTGAGTCAAAATTATTGAATTCCATCAAATTCTTGTAAGTAGATTCACCCCTCGCAACAACTAATACCTTATATGTCACTAATTAATTAATTTAATTCCTACTACCTTATTAATATCACTTAAATTTCATTTCTCTGAACTGTCTAAACTCTTACACTTTATTTGGGTGATTGTTATCTATTGTTTCATAATGTATCGTATTATAATGTATTGTGTTGTATTGTATTGTGTCGTACTGTATTATTTTAATGAATATAACGTTTGGATAAACTGTACCGTTCTCTGTCATAATTTGAATGATAAACCTATAAGAAAACTAGGGTACGAGGTAGAGCTACCATGAAAAAGATAAGGTAAAGGTTAAAATAGAAATATTAAATAATAAATAAAGACAAAATGAGAAGAAAATATTAAGGTAACAACGCAATTCACACCAAATCGGTGGTTACACAAAATGGATCTTTTTGGTGTTACTTAACGACGGATTTAAACAATACGATACAATAAAATTAAATAACAATCAACAAATATTATACTTAAACTAACAATATAATACAATACAATACAATATGACTGATAACAACCATCCAAACAAGGTGTTACTTTAACTAAAATATATAAACAAAAATCCTAATCAGTTTTTCTTTTCCAAAAAAGAAGAAGAAAAGCTTTATCCATAATAACAATAACAATTAATTAGTCTCCTTAATCCTTTAATTACGTGATGTAATCCTCCACGACATCATTTTTAACGCAACATAGTACGGGAAAACATTTCTTGACTCTCACAAACCACCACAAATCTTTTAAATCTCTTGCAAATTCTTCTCTTAAAAATTTAAAAATCTAACAAACACTAACAGACCCAAAAATTTATCTTACTTTAAACATCTCATATGTAGCTTAACTGAGAAAATTACAAAAAGGGGTTATAATTTTCTTGATTTCTTGATAGATTTTCTTGAATTTCTGTTTTTTTTTAAGGTACTTTTAGTTTCACTCTACTCATTTTTTTCATCTTCCTCTGTTGTTGTCTCTGTTTTTTTTTAAAAAATAATTCCAAAAGTGGTTACTTTTCTTGGTTTCTTGAAATATTTTCTAGGAGTTATTTTTCTTGATTTCTTGAAAGATTTTCTTGGAAATTTTCAAAAAGGGGTTATTTTTCTTGATTACTTGAAAGATTTTCTTGAAATTTTTTTAAGGTAGTTTAGTTTCAGTGTACTGATTTTCATTTTTGATGGCTTGGTATAATAGGAAGATGGTAGTTGTAATTAAAGATGGAATGGCTAGCTGTTTGAATTGTTCACCAGAAAGGTGTCCTAAAGAATGTAGTATTAGTCAATTTTTTCCTCCTCCTTCTAGTCCTATTCGAAGTGAAAATCATCCCATGCCTTATTTTTTTGTTATTTTGCTTTGTATTCTTGGGGCAATGTTTGTGTTCATTTGTTATATGATTACTCTTAAGAAGTACAACATGAATATGAGGAGAAGTAATGATAATTTGAGTGGAAATGATGATGGTTTTGTTGATGAGTCAGATATGGATCATCCAATTTGGTATATACATACAGTTGGACTACCACGATCTGTAATTGAGTCGATACCCGAGTTTAAGTATATAAAGATTGATTCTTTGATTGATGGGATTGATTGTTCTGTTTGTTTGAGTGAATTTGAAGAAGATGAGAGTCTTAGGTTGTTGCCTAAATGTAGTCATGCTTTTCATGTGACTTGTATTGATACTTGGTTAAGTTCACATATGAATTGCCCGGTTTGTCGTGCTCCTATTGTATCTGATTTAAATTCTGCATTAGGGATAAATAATGTGGAAGTTTCTTCAACTGATGTGGATAGTTCTAGTGGAGATGAGGAGAATGAACTTACGGGGAGTGAAATGGAAAGTCAAGATGAAAATATTGTTGCCTTGTCAAATGAAGAAGGGGAAATTGTGGGATTTTTGGAGAAAGTTGTTGATGAAAAGGCAAAGGGAAAAGGGTTGAGAATATGTAGTGATTTAGCTGAGCATCAAATAAGGTCAGTTTCAATGGATCCATCAGCTGTTATAGTGGTTCGTCGTGCTATGAGTCAAATGACGACTTTGGATTATAGCGGTGAAGGGTGTTCTAATTCGAAGGATCAACTTGCTGAAGGGAAGGCTGAAAATTCTGATGCAGCTGCAAAGAGAGGAAACAGAAACTCGAGGTTATATGAAGCGATGAAGTGTTCTTCCTTTGGTCGTTCATTGCAAAAAGTGCCAATTTGTTTGAAGAGGTCCTTCTCTAGTAGTGGTATTCACAAACAGATCAACAACACACAAGTGACAATCAATCAATCAATGTAAGTGAAGCTTTTTCAAGACTTTGCTTTCTTGAATTTCAATAGGAGTTCAAGTTTTTGCTTATATCGAAAACATATTGGCAAATAGTTTCCACATAATAAGAACTAATGAACAGCTGAATTGAGCTGATTCACAAACTTCAAAAGAAAGAAAAAAAAGACAAGTATAAATTGTCTTTTAAGTTTCATTTGTCAATGTTGTTGATGCACTTATATGGTACTGTGATTTCGATTTGTGATGATGAAGACAAAGATGTATCGTTAACGAGAATGTGAATGATATGTAAGGTTCTTGACATAAACAGAATCTAATTCAGGAATTTCACTTTGTTGAAAGGAAAAAGATACTATTTGTGCTGATGAAGGTGTCTGTTACCATCTGTCGTCTATTATTTCGTTGTTGTTAGTGTTCTTTTGCTCTTTCTTTATTAGTTAGACATGTTTAATTTAATCCCGTATTTTCTTTTCATAACTAATTTGATTTGCTGCACCTGAGCCGAGAGGGTCTTTCAGAAATAACATCTCTACTTCTACGAGTAGAGGTAAGGTCTGTGTATGCTCTACCCTCTATAGGTGAGATTACACATGATATGTTGTTCAGTTGTTGTTGTTGTAAGCATACAAACGGTTTCTCACAAATAGAAAATAGTAACTTTGTTAGTCTTGCAGCAGTGAAGACAGTAAATTTCAATATCTAATATATATATATATATGTATAAAATGATAATGTTTGACCTATATAATTTTCCGATAAAGAGTGTTCAATTGACTTATCTTCCACAGCGGTAGCTCCGCTCTGTTAAGCCGTGAACATACCGTGCACTTTTGACTCACAGAAGAACAATAACCATAGTATGCATATGGCATTAACAATGCTGAATTAGTTGTTCTATTAGGCTATGTTTAAAGAAATGTTTACCTTATCAGGTCATTCAAATGATATTTACGGACAAGGATTTTTAAGAAGTGAAATTTGTAATTTTGAATATAAGCCAAATTACCTGCTATATTTAGTTAACGCTATATTTACTTTTTTTAGCCTGTTTTTAAAAGAATGTTTCTTTCTTTTTTTGGCAACTCTTTAAGTCTAACTTTTTATATGACATGTTTAAGGCCACAAAATTAAACGTTATTTTGATATATTCTATGTATTTTTAGTTTAAAACTAGATTTAAAAATCTTCGTTACTTTATAAAATTTTATATCAAGTTAAAATCATACAAACAAATATGTATATTCTATATATTTTTAGTTTAAAACAAGATTTAAAATTCTCCATTACTTTATTAAATTTTGTGTCAAGTTAAAATCATAAAAATAAATTGAAACGAAAAGTGTATCATTCATGTACTAACCTTGACATTGAAAGTGTATGACCAACTGTGGTAACATTAAGGTGGAGAATTGTGAGAAACATATATAGAGAACAATAATGGATTACAAAAAAATGATGTGGTTGTTGGTGTTTTGGGCGGAGCTAGCGTGTCGGCTATAAATTCGATAAATTCAGTAAATTTGGTTCTAATTTTGTATTTGTATTACAAATCCTTTGAATATGTACAAATTAATAACTTAGAACCCAAGAACTTAAATATATTAGAATTTAGAACTCATAAGCTCCAAATCTTGATTTCGCCTTAGATTTCACTTGCTTATTTAGTAAGAGCTTCCAACAATTGGAGGAGTTGTGCAAGTTCTTTCACAAAGCTATAAATAGCACCTCCCATAATTGATTATCTCCGTGTTAACTTACACGTCGTTCTTACTAAAAATATAAATTTCTTAATATTTGTCATTTCACAAAATCAATACATAAATGATATTATTCTTCATATTTTACCCTTTGAAAGTTATTAGCCTTGAAAATATACATTTAAAGAATGTAGAAAAAAGTATGCAAATAAAATAGTTTGACGTGAGGCCAATTTTTTTCACGAGAATATAAATTTAAAGATTACCAAAAAAAAAACATAGTTTACCCTTAAACATCAATGATCTAGTGGTAAAAAACTAAAAATAGAGTACCTCAAGGAAAATCAACGTTTTAGCACTTGATGGAGTATTTTATAAAATCTATCTTAAGAACTTTTTCGATATATACAATTTTAGGTCCGATCTACGATTTTTCTGACCACCACTTTTCTACCGGAGGTCAGCTTTGACTACTTTTCATGTAGTATTTATTGACTTTCGCATTACATCGTGATCATTTCGACCCCAACAGGTGGTAAGAGTCAATGATTCAATAAGGTAAAAAATTTAGCGAGGCAAGTTGCAATCAATTTGATAATAATAATTTTTTTTATCTAAATACTATATATGAATAGAATAAGTTTCAATCATATTTTCAACATTTTTTTAAAATAAAATATTTTAAAATGATTTTTAATTATAATATTTAAGTCTTATTTTTAACATGACAAGCAACAATAACGAAGATTATATGAAGTACTACTTAAAAAGTCCACAACTCAGAATCTATTTAGAAAAGAAATTTAGCTGATAATGACATAAAATTAGAAAAATGAGCATCTTGAAAATACATGTTGCTTAGCCAAAAAAAAAAGAAAGAAAGATGGAGAGTAGAACAAAGCGTACCCTAAATACTTTTTCAAGAGATTTCCTCCAAATCACTAGTGCTATTGAAAATTGAAATAGTGAACATCAACTCATACATTCTACATCCAAGTAGTAAATATCAGGCCTTTTAGTTATTGTTCTTGAGAAATAACTATCGTTAAGGTTAAGATTCTTCGCATAAGGTTAATTTGAAGAAAAAGATAAAATCGTAAACCTCTCCCCATAATCTTCTTTAAAAAAATCATAACCATCTTCGTTCTGTATTCAAGATTTCGATAATATGAAAATAGATATGTTATCATTCAAATCAGTTCTACAAAACAATCCGACAAGAAAAGAAGTACAAGAATATTGTATCTTCTCCGTCAGACGATTCTAACTTAGATTTTGTACCAAAAATACATCACAAAAGAGGTAAAAAATTTGTGAACAGTGAGACTTCACAAACAAAAAAGTCAAAGTGTATTTGGATGAAGAACGATGTGAAGAATTTCAAGTCTAAAAAGCAAAAGTTGTTCCAAATGTATTAATAGTTCAATTTTTTTTCTTCATTTTTTGATGATTTTTATTTTTTTAGAACTTGTATGTTGTGTTTTATAATTTTATTAAGTGATATATATTCTACGCGCAATTTTTATTATACGAATTATGAATGAACTTCAAATATGTTCATCTGTTTGCAAAATAGGTACAAAAATCACATTTATTATTGGTGGATGTGAATGTGAAGTAGATATTAAAAGTACATTTTTATTAATTTATTTTAATAAAGTTGATTTTATACATCAATGTGAACTATTTGATGGATATGAGTATGAAGTAGGTATGAAAAGTGCATTCTTATTACTTTTACTTATGATTTTAGTAAAATGTGTGAAATTTATATTAATATAGGTTCCTAACCCTCTCTCAAATTGTATAAAATTAACTCCTAATTGATTAAACTTGATTTATCACTTGTTACCAATTTATGTATCAAATTTATACACGTTGTATATAATTTATTAATGATTAAGAAACCTATTTTAATATCAATTATATACTCTACAATATATAATCTAGCATATCCTTTGTAAATGAATTTTCATTCACATTACATATAAGTCATAATTTGTGAATCGTACTACTAGATTCAATAGGTATTAAATATTTGTATGATGTTTGGAATCTATATTGAAAAAGATTTCTAACACCTCCTCAAAGTGTATAAAATTAGATTTAAATTGTTTAAATTTAGTTCATCATTTGTTATCAATTTATATACCAAAGTAATACACTTAGTGAATTACAAGAAACCTATTTTAATATCAATTACACTCTATATTACATAATACATACTATACACTTTAGTGAAACAATTTCTATTAATATTATATACAAACAGTTTTCATTCCCATTATACCAATTATATACAATAATGTCATTAAAATTACCTTATTTTAATTTTCTGTATATTTTGCTTTGTTTAAAAGTTTATTTTATTATTTCAGAAAAAAAAAACAAGAAAAAGATCAATCTAGATACTAAAAAAACATACTACACTTTCTCATCTACCACGAAAAAAAATATTCAAAAAATGTGAACAAAATTGATGAAAGAAAAATTAATTTTTTCTTATTAGTAGGAGAAAAACAAAGTAATATTTTAAAAATGTTAACAGAATAGACGGAAGAAAAATAAAATTTCCTGATTAATAAGAGAAAAACAAACTAATTGAGAGAAATTTATGGAATGCAATATTCCATAAATTATACTCTCCTATATTTATGGAAAGTGTATACTATTTCAACCCATTATTAATTTATTTATTATTTACACATTTTTTAAAATAAAATTAAATATGTTAGATGTTGTTAGTATTCTAATGTTAGAACTTGAAAACTTAAGAATCCTGTTAAGACTAATAATAAGAATATAATATATATGTTATTTGTTCAATTTTCACATGAACTAATGACAAGAAATTAATCAATTATAATGAAAATAAACAAGGAGTCGACATAACACATTGAAGAGCAACATAAATAATATATCATTTCCGCTCAACAACGTCCATCACTTTATCTCCATAAAATTAATTTCTACAAATTATATGGTTCGAAAAACACAAATTTGTCCGTTCCTTCGAGGACAAGAGCGATGGAAGTTATATATGTCTGCCCCCTCATATTGCAGGCAAAGATGGCGAACAAGATGTCGTCAATCCAACATATCTTCGGTGGATCAAACAAGATCAATTGATAATTTTTTGACGGAAGTAAGTCATTATTTAAATCAATTCACTAGGTTAATATTTATTTTTTTATAGAACTAGAACAAACGTATTTGACATTAACGTTTTAGTGTTACTTTATTTAAAAATTCAACCAAATATTGAATTGTTTAGTATAAAATCCAACTGACTCTATCTCATGATCAGTGGTCGGAGTGAGGTAAGAACATAAAAGTTCCTGTTGGGTTAGAAAGTGCTTAGGGCGTCATGTGGATTAACAAATCAGACGACAAATAAAAGTATGGACATATTATTGATATGGTTTGGTCAAACGACCTACATATGATAAAATTAAACTAATATTGAAAAACATAAAGATGTTTAGGAGAAAATCTTTCCATAAACAAGACTCTCTAAGGGGTCGTGTGGTTTGAATACAAGTTATGCTGGGAATAGTTATGCTGGGATAAGTTATACTAGGATAAGTTATGATGGGATTAGTTATGCTCAGATTAATTTTTGTTGCTTGTTTGGTTTGTCATATTCAAACTTATATTCATGGCATAATTTCTAAGAATAAGTTGTTTGTTTACAAAAATACCCTTCATCTTATTTAGTTTTTTTGTTTTTTACATTTTCTTTGTAAGTTTTAGTTATTCATTCTTAAAAATAAAATTTTCCATCTTATTTAGCTTAAATATTTTTGAGTGTGCATTTACATGATTGTGCCGTGTGTTTTTAAAATTAAACTTTCATCTTATTTAACTTTAAAATAAAACTTCCAGCTTGTTTAGCTTAAAAATAAAATTTCAATCTTATTTAGCTTAAAAATAAAATTTTCATCTTATTTAATTTAAAAATAAAACATTCATCTTATTTAGCTTAAAAATAAAACTT